>CAKALG010016962.1:0-14746 GCA_916700815.1 Helicolenus hilgendorfi | reverse complement strand
CTCTGCAGCCTGGAGCCAGACGGGCCGAGACGCTTCGCGAGTGTGCTGTATGGGAGAAAAAGACACCGGTGGTCAAATGAATCTGGAGAAAGACGGGAGGGGGGGGATCAGAACGCTAACCATGAACCGGCTGGCTATTAAACTATAGCGAACCAGATACATTGTGGAAAGAAAAATGCTATGGAGTACTCAACAACGGAGGAAGGCGATGGAATGCGGACATGTATTAAATGTCATAGACGGACCTGCTGTGATACAGTAAATGACTGTGTGAACCCTGAAGTTTCCACACATGCTGCATGTGGGAGGCTACAAGTTAAAGGTCTTCTTTTATTTTTACAACAAAGTATAATTTCTCTCTTATCTACTTGAGCTCTGGATCGGCGTTTGATGTTGAAAGCGGAGCCGCTTTGTTTTCACTGTGGTGCAGGGGAACAGATTAGCCCCACAAGCCTTTTCCATGTACAGATAAGCATCTACATGAATATCACACAGTTGGAGTGAGACTCTGTTAAAGCATGTGTGTGTGTGTGTATGTATGTGTGTGTGTGCAGGACTGCAGGTTGAGGCGGTGATCAACTTCTCCCAGACCAGATGCAAAGGGAGTAGAGCAGATCAGGGTTTTCCTCTTCCCAGATGCTTCCACCGAGGGTTGCATGCTAACAAGATCGAGGTCTTGATCAAAGGGTTTAAACAATTAGCCTACTTCCACTAAAGGGCAGGCCTGAGAATTGCAGCATCCCCCCCAAAGGAATCAAATTCCAGACCTCTGAGTGTGAGTCCCAGGAGCATGAGTGGCCTGAAAGCTCTGACCACAGCCTGATATAGAGCCGTGTTATCCGGTGAAGGCAGGAACTATTTTGTTCTCCCACATCCACCTTGACTCCCACTCCCCTCCCGCCATTAGCAGACTTTTCTAAAGGCTCCTAAAACTCCTCAAGCCCCACACTGATAAAAGCCTCTTATTAGCTTCTCAGATGTGTGATTGCAGCTCATGTGTATGTGCAGCTATACTGAATAAAAGGGGGGGGGAGAAGCCTTTCATGGCGAGGTGCAATGCAACAATCCATTCCTCTTCTATAACTATAATTGGTGTACTTTTATCTGGGAGTTAAAGTAATGCACTTCACAAGGGAAGAAAAACATGGGCACTCTGCTAATTCAGCGAGAACATTCTCCCTTTTTAGCTCCTTTCTGAGAAGGAAGCCGAGTGAGAAGAGGGAAAGGCTTTGATAAAAGGCAGGAGGATGTGAGGTGTATTAGAGGAGTCAATCAGGCTACCTGTTTCTGGGCCTCTGCTAGGTGGTATGGCATGGCTCCTTCCTCCAACGGGGCTATCCTCTCAATGTCTGCATGGTTCAGCCGCCTTAACACAGGAGGGAGGGAGTTAGGCCAGGAAAAAGCTGAAAGCCCTGCGTCTCCAGTGATGTAAGATTTTCCACAGACCTTTTACTGGCATATAACCTGAAGTTACTGCAACTTTAATTTAAGCTTATATAAACAACAGACAAACAAAGCTGGATGAGTGCCCGTGGCCCAACAAAGTGTTTTGTTACTAAATGTTTTGAGACACAAATATTCCCCACTGGCCTGACGCATCATAAAGTCTGCATCCATGTTTTATGTTTGTCTTGTAAATCAGCCACTGGAGCCACTGTTGTTAAACTGAATGAGCAATAACTTTATCTTTACAGCCAATAAACAGACCTGCAACATATTTATTCCATTCATGGCGGAATAAAAAAATAACACGGTTTTGTATAAATGTTTTGAATACTCTCAGCAGAACCTACCAGGGTGATTACATGGATTAAAGTGGAAAAATCAAGTTCAATTTCCAGGTTGATTTTGGTTCATTTTTACTGACTTTGTATGCATTCATTTTTGTCTTTGTTTAGCACCTTTAAACTGTCCTTACCCCACGTGCATGATATCCTTCTTTTCAGCACAAACTCAGCACCTTTATTAAGCAGCCAGGAACCCCAAATGACCCCCAAATGGCACATGCCTGTAAAGACTAACAAATCTTTAGTCACTCAAACTAAAATTATAGAACAGTACTAGGTTGTAAAAAAATATTATTGCACTATTTATACACACAAATACTAGGGCTGTCCTCGACCAAATAAATCCTTTGTCGACTAATCGATTAGTTGATTTAATCGACAGATCTGCAAAACTGAGTTTCTCCACAAAGAATCACATAAAAGCGCCACTTTAAATCTTGTGTTTATCAGAGATGTGCTCATATGTTCCTTAGAAATGAGTCATTCAGCATGAAAAAGGATCAAAAAAATGACTAATCGACTAAAGAAATCTTAGTCGACAAAGGCCAAAACGACCGATTAGTCGACTAAACGACTAGGAGGGGGCAGCCTAACAAATACAGCCGACAAATGTAAGAAATAAAGCTATAATGCAGCCTATTTACATGTAAAGTGATTTTATTCCAACTCGTTTTTGTGCCTTTTTTAATGAAAGTCTGCGTATGCTTGTATAAATATAAATAATTCACAGTTTTTAAAGATTCCTTTCAAATATTTCATGGTCTACAGACATAAATGAGATACTGTGTGAATGCCCCACTTTAAACTGATATATGAATAAAGCTATGTTACGCTAAATAAAACATGTTCAGCGTATTCACAGAGGCACATAGATGGACTCCAGAGTGATTCTTACCCGGAGTGAGAGTGGAGACCAACGAGCTGGTACAGGATGTCGATCTCCATCGGAGTGATTTGACCAAACTTATTTGCAGCATGAACAAACTCCTCTACAACGCAATAAAGAGAAGAGGAAATTAAATGATGCAAACAGGACTTCAGGAAGCTGAGGGGTTAGCCACGGCAGGGATTTTCTATACAGCAAATAGTATCTGCAAATACTGTTCCTTGCTTGTTTTAGTGTTATTCTCAACACATCCTCATACCTGAACGACAGAATAGGTCGTTTGCCAATGATTTCCAAAACAACATGCGTGACTGCTTGAGATTACAAGCAACAGGCGCCCGTGGTGAAACGGTCAGACGACCTATATGGACGTTTTTGGGGGAGGATGGTGTAGTTTTTGTGGATGCTTGCTGCTAAACAGGATATTTAAGGAGATTGCAAAGAAATATATAAACCATTAACCGAATTGTGTATGTGCCTGGAGTACACTAACTGAGCATGCATTCTCCCAGCAGCACCCTGCATCACTCTTTTATATGTGCTTTAAATTCAGTTCTTCACTCTTGCCTGCTGAGAAGCTCCATTACCATCAGGTGGTCTTTCTCAAAAGAAACCTAATGGTAGCTGTTGAAGGAGGGAAAAGAGTTAGTTATTCACTTCCCCCACAAAGACCTTCCTGTCAGGTCCAAGGATTGCAACCTTCGGTTACGAGCCTGCTTCTCTGATCTCAAGTACTGCAATGACACATTTTTCTGCCACAGATGACATGTGAGTGTTTGCTTTACACTCAATCTGTTTGGTAATACAAATAACAAGAATTATTTGCAAATACTATTTGCCCAAAATCTTTTCTAGAAGGAGGAAAACCACGGGGAGAAAGTAGAGGAACAGTCTACATCTCAATGGGAAACACAATTAGGAGCAGATGTGACTGACAGTACCACTATCAGTTACACAGGTCTACATGTAGGAGGTGATCTGATTGCCAGGTTAAAAATGTTCATTTACCTTCGTAATTTAGTGCTACAGTAAATGTTCCCTGTGTGTTCGCTCACACCACTCTGTCAAGAAAGTTAAGACATCATCGCACAGCTACATTTCATATCACATCACATGTGAAACATGACTCATTTCAGTGATGAAGAGAGCATCTCAGGTGTACCTTTGGTAACAAGCGTGTCTCTGTAAGTGCCGGCGAGGGTGCTGTAAATCTTGCGGACCAGCTCCATGTTGTTGAGGAGGGCATTGAAGGCATTGAAGTAAGAGAAGCTCACCATGTGGGAGGTGCTGCCTCCTGCAACCTGGAGAAACACCCAAAGTCTGTCATTGAATAATCCAAGCTAACTGACTCACTGGATCCTAATAAAAGCCCCTTGAGGCAAATTTGTGATTTGTGACATTGGGCTATATAAATAAAATCAACTTGGCTAAATCTTTTACTTTCTTGTAAATATTTTCTATATAATTTGGCTATTTGGGGGTAGCAGAAACAATTCATGAACAGAACATTGACTTATATTACTTATTAGGTTCATATGGCGAACTTGTGAGCAAATAGTTGCTTATTTATACGTCCAGCAGTTGTCTTTAATTCATTTGGAGTTGTGTTTCTGGACACATAGTGAATATAAGTCAAAGGGCTAGTCCACATGTAGACGGGTGTTTTTGTAAACAGCGTTTTTCCTCCGTTCTCTAAAAAATCTAATCCACACAAGCACAGTTTTAAAAACACAAACGCAAAAACACAATTGAAGCCCTGTCAAGGCCAGTGGGCAGATTGGGCCACACACACACAAACACACACACACACACACACACACACACACACACACACACACACACACACACACACACACACACACACACACACACACACACACCGGCGATGGGGTCTGTGTCGTGGGAGTGTTGCATTGGATAAGTAGCTGTAACCTCCGTAACGCACTCTGACGCCTCTGTTCCTCAATATAGTGGAGGAGTAACTGTAGCTTATATTTATGTGTAAATATGTGAAAAGTCCTGATAGCAAGGTTATTTGGCCACATCCGCCGTTCATGGATGCATTTATGCGGCCGTTGCGCGACATGACGCCTCATTAGTGACGCCTCACTAAGGAAATAACGGCCCACAATCTGACGTCACAAGCCAAAAACTCAGTTTCTGTAATTCTTCATCCTGGCCAGAGTTTTACAAAAGCTCGTTTGGGTGAGGACGAAAGCTCAAAATGCTTAGAAAATTTAAGTTTACAAAAAAACCTACATACGTGTGGACAAGGCGTTGGGCTGGGCGATATGGAGAAAATCAAATATCATGATATGTTTGACCAAATACCTCAATATCAATATTGTGACGATGTTGTAGGCTTGACTATTGGTGCTTTTACAAAATATTTACACAATGAGATTCTTGATAAATAATCATCAGTAATGTGGAAAATAATGACTAAGTGGGTAAAGACAAATGTTAGAACAGCTAGTACAGTCTGGTACGTTCAGAAAATGACATCACTTTACTGTAATGCAGCCTTGAAAACCAGGAAAAGACAACACTTGTGCCATAGTATGATATTACGAAAAATCTAAGACAATATCAATATAATATTGATATATTGCCCAGCCCTAACAAGGCCCACTCTCCTTTTAGCTCTGTTTTTGGTCTCTACCAACTCCTGAGGGAAATATCTGGTTCTTTAGCTGCTAAATGCTCCACTATGTTCTCCAGCTAGACGCCAACTGTGTCTGTCTGCTGCTAAACACATAGTGCACTGTGGGTTTTTAGAGCTTTTTGGCTGAAAAAAGATGTTATGAGAGCGGTGAGCGTGAACCAAAACAGTAAAGTTGCGGGCCGGGCAGCTAAACAATGAGCTGAAACTTCTGTATTATAAAAATATTGATATAGCTGCTTTAAATGTTTAACAACTGGTGTAGGTCTTAAACTCACTGAAACCAGGTTCTCCTCTACAAATGGAGTCAGCATGTGGTGTCTGATGGTGGCCATGATGTCGCTGAAGTCCAAGGCAGTGATGGTGCCACTTTTGTTCTTGTCCTTTTGTGCAAACGCCTGGCGGGCATGCTCCAACTGCAGCTCCTACAGCAACGCACACAAAGAGAGGAGGTCAAGCTGTTAGCTGACAAAAGAGGCAAAGAATGTGTTCCCGTGATGAGGAGCATCGCATTACAGGGAACAGCGAAATAGAAGTTTAGAGGATGAAAGTGTAATAATGTCAGCGCTGGACAGATGTGAAAGTCATCAGATGTGACAGTGTCAGACACTGGCTTTTGTAATCACCACCGTCTCTCTGGAGACTAATGGAAACCATGTCCCGAGAAGTCTGATCCCGGAGCCGAGCCGTGCGTTTTGGTGAGGCGGCCGGCAGGTGTGTCCGCAGGAAGATGATTCAATATGACAACCACGCAATCAAATGGGGATGCAGGGGGAGGTTGACCCCGGGTCAATGTCTGCTGTCAGAGCTCATCGCGTACAACCAGAGGATCACAGAGAAACGTCACCGCAATATTCAGCTGTTACTTCATCTTTGCACTCGGGTTCTGATAACCTAATCAGTGGATTGTTGCTGCAGATTAATTCTCACAATGTTTGCTGATTATATTGTTGAAAACTCATGATGATGCTTTGTCGCCTCACAAACATTATACTTTTCATGCTTACAAATTCTCTACCTCACTGAAGTTTCAAGTACAAATACTGCAACAACCACAAGGTGGCAGAGCCAAGACTGTTTGAAAAACAAACAATCAAATCTACACATAGATCTGCACTGTTTTGCATTTCAAGTGATACTCGGTTACAAGAAATGAAATGTGCTTGGACATGACAGAAAAACAAGACAGTAATAATGATTGATGCAAATGAAATCCTGCACACACAAGTCTTTGGTGTAGCGGTGGGAAGCCCTAGTCAAGTATGATAAACCACAAAGTGCTCTGAGGGATCCCACACTGCAGCGCAGCCTGTCTAACTCTGGGACCACCCAGCTTCTGCCTGAGACTCCAAACCAGGGTCCTCCATGACCGTACTGCTGCTGCTTTAACAACACAGAGGTCTCAGTGAGATACAGGCAACAACCAATAAAGCACAACAACAACGCTAAGTGTCTTAATGGCACACTGGGCTACCGCAAACCACCAGAACAGATGAAGAGATGAAACACTAAAGATGCAACTCCACACCACAACGCCATTATCTTAAGAGATCATATAATGTATGGCATGTAGTTCACGTTACTTCATTTCCATTTGTCCATCAGCAGGATGAAAACGCCTCGACACTGGATGAAGGTGATCATTATGAATGGTTTTACATATAATGACGTGCACTTTCTAAGATGTTGGAAAAATAACTGAAAAATGCATTCTGTGTGTTGTCAGAATGTTTTGTCATTTCGCATTTACCTACAGAACTGTTTAGCTGAAGCTCTTCTTATGAGCTGCTGAGGTCAATGAATTTACACCGTTCTCAGACTGTTTAACTTTTAAACACAGAAATACAATTTTACAATTTTTCTCATTCAAATTAAAGGCTAGATTTAAGCAATATAAACAAAAGAAATGCACCTATCCTCACTTTCATTGAAAGTAATTGATATAAATGAAGGTCCAGACTGAAAGGGAAGACACCCTCCGCCATAAAAGCAGCAAATTTTCACACTGGTTGAAAATGTTAAAATGTTCTACTTAAAAATGAAATGATTAACAAAATAGTTGCCAATTCATTTTCTGTTGATTGACTGATAAATCTACTAATTAGTGAGCTTTAACGGTGCTGGTAGGCAGATTCTTTTTTTCAATACCTTGGACAGAGCCAGGCTAGCTATTTCCCACTGTTTCCAGTCATTATGCTAAGCTAAGCTAACTGGCTGCTGGTGGGGCCAAGGCCTATTGAAAGAGGCTGGGACACGATCTTGAGCTATGGGGTATAGCACATGCGCAGTGTAACTGGAGCTGCGGTCATGCGTTGCTATTGGCTCATCCTTGGGTGGGGCACAGACATGAGAGTCGAAGAATCAATCTAACTCTCGGCAGGAAAGCGAATAAGCATATCAGACTGCTTGTCTGCGACACTTGGCACAAGTTTGTCACGCAGCTCATCGGTTCTAAAATAAAACCGACGACGGTATAGATCAAATGTATACCTGCAGAAACTGAGTGAACTCTGTGTAGCTGAGATTCTTGTTCCTTCCATGGCCAAAGTGTAGCCTGATGAACTCACACTCCCAGTTGAAGGGAATGTGGTGATGAACTGTGGTCTGGCTGAAGATGTCGCGTACATCCTCTGTAAAGAGTGAAAGACGAGTGAGTAATAACAAGAGACAGAGGAGAAAACATGCAAGATGCAATTGTAACATCCATCTCATGTCCTCATTCCATTTGAAGAGAACCTCGTTAAAGTAGAGGAAGGAGTCCATTTGGACGGCAAAGCTGAATAGGCTGCTTGACAGTCTCACTCCTTTTACATTTTGAGGGTTTTGAGTCCATCCAGGAAATTGTCTGCGTAAGCACTGCCCTCAATTTCAGTCGCCTTTATGGAGGCTCATTGCACAGACGGAGTGTAGCAGCAGCTTCTTTGTAAGACTCTGTATCTCTTGGTTTATGACATGCTGGATTCATTTCTCTGCTTGTCAGATGGAGCTGGTTATAATGTGATGTTCCACACAGCTCGCTTGCTGTATCGCCCTGAGATGAGACTTGCTGCTAGCATATATAATGCAGCTTCTACATTTATTAGTAACACATGCTTTAGTGAGAATAGCACTTGCAACCCAGAACGTTCAATGTCACACTCAAACGCGCCTTGAACCCCCCTCTTGCCGTCCTTTTTGGGATTTTCTATCATCACTGTTTTCTATTACTTATTCATTTAAACTACAACAAAAATACATTAGAGGGATAGTTCCGGTGTTTTGAAGTGGGGTTGTATGAGGTACTTATCCATAGTCAGTGTATTACCTACAGTAGATGGCGGGCGGCACACCCCCAGTTTGGAGAAACAGACAGGAGTTACCGCACGGAACCAAAGCAATGTACTGCTGTAGACGAGGCCGGCTGCAAAACATATTTTAGACACCTAAAAGAAAGGCCCACCTGAAAAAAAATCAACATCAGTTTAAGTGTACGCTATATTTAGAATATTTTCACAGCTATACCTTGCCGTCAGACAGCCCTTTCCGACAGTGAACTGAAGCCTTTGTATCAATCCATGCTCTCGCCAAAGCCACCAGACTCCATTGAAAAAAACTGTAATTTAATTGAAAAAAAAACAAAATCAAACTAAATTGATCGAGGTAGTGGTAGACAAGCAACCCTGTGTTTTTAGGTAAAATTACAGTCTTTTTCAATGGAGTCTGGTTGCTTTGGCGAGAGCATAGATAACAGCTTAATTTCCCCATCGGAAACATAGACTGTATAGCTGTCTGACGGTAAGGTAAACCGGCGAAAATATTTTAAATATAGCGTACACTTAAACTGACATTTTTTTAGACGAGCCTTTCTTTTAGGTGGCTGAAATAGGTTTACTGCCAGCCCCGTCCACAGTAGTACATTGCTTTGGTTCTCGTGCCGACCGCCATCTACTGTAGGTAATACACTGACTATGGATAAGTACATCATACAACCCTACTTCAAAACACCCAAACTATCCCTTTAAATACCTTTCATTACCTACGTGGTGTCAACATCTTTAGTCAAGTCATTCTAATATTATGGTGTTTAAACTATACTGTGTGTACATAACATGATGTTTAGTCCCCTGTAGTCGAGCATGACGGACACCCCCACACCAGCGTGCACTACAATGTACATACCAAATGAGATGTTCCCTGTGCCGGTCTTGTCAAACAACTGAAAGGCAACTATGAACAGGGCATCCGGGGCACACAGAACTGATTCAAAGGCCTGAAACTCCTGGAAAGAGATCAGTCTGTTTGGACAAGAAAGAAAGAGTGCTATCTGAACAAAGCATCTTTGACAAAATTACCCAAAAAAAAACATTAAACACATGGACAGCAAGCAAATACAGGAATGTGATCCGAAACCTATTTTTAAGCTAAGCTTCAAAGTTAATTCTTGACCTTGGAAATAGCATTTGACAAAACAATATCACCAACAAGGTCCATTTAGCAGCTTTTTTGGAATTTTCAATCAAATCACATGCTCTTCATCAGCAAAAGGAGTTTGCCCAATTGTAGGTGTTCAAATTTCCATTTTTTAAGAGCACTTTCTCGTCCATGTTGAGCTTCAGAGTTCATTATAAACTATATACATGTATTATTATTATTAACAATAAATTAGAATGAACTTCGGAGTTCAACTTTTAAGCCAACAAGGATGAGAAGTCCTTAATGTGCTCAAAAAAAGGGGAATTTGAACATCTATGGACCTTTTTTAATTTTGTTTATGAGGTCTTACTGCTGCGCTGCCCTCTTCATTAAAGGTGAATACACGTGCAGCTAGAATCGGGTCCTGCAGATGTATTTTGGCTTATCTTATCACTGGATTTTAAATCGATCAGTTGTGGTGTAAAACTGACTGATAAGATACTTATTTACTCTGCAAACATCACTGAGATAAATCATTAACAGTCTCTTTGGCACATAACTACACATGTTGGTGGCACACTGCCTCGGTGAATCTGAAGAATCAACAGAGCGAAACAGGTGAGGCACTGAGAAGATTATACACAGATTATGAAAATTGGGTGTCAAAGTGGTCTTAAAGGTTAATTGCTGCTTAATCATGTGATATCCAGATGGTTTGTTGACTTGAAAGTGCCTTAAGAACCTGGTGAAACAGGAATACATGCTTTGCTTTGTGGTAAACACACATAAAAACTACATTTATCTGGTTCTACAGTAAATGGATGGAAGTCAAGGGGGGCAAATGAGATTTTGGCCACGGCACCGGTTTATTGCAGCAATACATGCACAGGTATTTGTGACACAAGTTCAGGAACCAACAGAACCTGTACTGACATTATATAAGTACATTAAAAACAACATAATCCTCACATAACAGCTACTGCTGTGCTTTGGTCT
The DNA here is from genome assembly GCA_916700815.1 of Helicolenus hilgendorfi. Taxonomy (NCBI): domain Eukaryota; kingdom Metazoa; phylum Chordata; class Actinopteri; order Perciformes; family Sebastidae; genus Helicolenus; species Helicolenus hilgendorfi. The sequence continues at coordinate 4,023 of CAKALG010016962.1, read as the reverse complement.
GGTGAAATAATACCCACTCATGTACAGCAGTGCTGTGCTGACAGCATGTAATCTGCAATGTTCGCTCAGGATAACAAACTATGACATGTAATATTTACTTTTATATACATTTAAGTAGCAGCGGTGGCCTCCACCGGCAAAACTGTCACGACTGCTGGAGAAATGTCAAGATAATTGAAAAATCATGTTGTTTACCAAAGGAGATTTAAAAAAAAAAATTGACGGTTAATGTATAAAGAAATACCAAGAGGCTATTTTAGACCAAAACAATTTATTACAGCTGACACTGGGAATTTAAGTGTGAGGAAACCTGCACTCCGAAAATGAAAAAAAAGAAAACGAGGTCTACAAAACATTTTCTGAGGAAATACAGACACAAACATGTATTAACATAATCTCTGCATCAACTTCTACAGCAACGTTCCTTACATCACTGTAGGCACTCACCCATCTTTAGTAGTGTCAGCCACTCCAGCTATCAGCTCCACTGTTTTGGGATTATGCTGAGGCTGTGCATGCAGACCCAGGTAACTCTGCACAAAGTCCCCGGGGGTCATGTAATGCTCTCCATCCTCCACCACACTGGCATACTGCAGAAGAGACACAGGAAAAGCTGTAAACAACATGGATATAATGTACATAATGTGGGTTTAGATTAGGACGCTGTAGGGTCGAATTTTCCATTGTGTGCATAGAAAGACAATGATGTGGAGTACTGAGAGAGAGAGAGAAAAACAAGTCTGTTTGTACTGCCGGTCGCTCAATTGCTTTTCTTTGTGACAATAAGGTGTTTGTGTACAGTTTTCTATACCACCACACGTGGTTTACTGGCGGTACACAGTATTTTAAATTTATACCATGCTTCCCTGCATCACATCATGATAAAATGCATTGAAAAGCATCTGTCTCTTTCAAATCATTGTCATCCTTTGACTTAATGAAGGGCAGAGACACGTCCCCTAATATGACCATATCCATCTCATTAACAGATGGGAGACAATTACAACAATTACATTTAAAAAGAAAAATATCAGATACACAACATAACATACAACAAAGATGGTGCATGCTGTGCTGTCCTGCAATATATTACATTATTAATGTTTTGGTGACAGTGTATAACTGAGTTTTAACCTTTATTTAGTCAGGGATGTACTGCTCAGGGCCAGGTTCAAGAACACCCTGTTCACACTCACACAGTTGCACACATTCACACCTGAAATATTTTATGTTTCTGCTAGATTTATGTTGCTTACTTTACATTTGGATTTTAGGTTTGCTTATTTGTTAACTTTTGTTGATTATATGACTTTTGTATTTGCTTATGAGGCTTATTGAGGTAAGATTCGTTCTCAAAACCCCTTGCTTTAATCTCACCTGCACAACTTTTCTTTTGTTGTTGTATTTCTGCTGCTTTGTTTTATTGTGCGAACAAATAAATCTCCAACCTCAAGCTGCCCAGTACAATCTGCTGGCTCCACTGGAGCATGTTGGGGTTCAGGGTCTGGCTGGAGGGCACCTCTGGGATGAGTAAGAGTTGCTCTTTAGGTTTCTCCACCCAAATTGTATCCTGTCGGTCTGGGGGTTAAACCGGGACCTTCCAATTCTCTAACCTTAAGGCCACCACTACCGAAAATCGAGTCAGCGATATGTATAAAATCTTCTATCATGCCATAATGATATAAATTGTGATGTACTAAATTTTCTGGAAATTAACTTATTACCCATTTATGAATACTGTATGCCGATGAGAATGATTCTTTTTGGCTAATCTAGTGATTTAAATGCCTGAAAAAAGGTGCTTCATCACATAAATGTAAAACTCCTGTGAGCCTAACATTAACATAAATCTGTCCTGCTCATTGATTTGCAATGACCTGAAACAACCAGAGACTATAATATAATAATAATAATAATTATACGTGATATTTGGTGGCGCCTTTCAGGATAAAAACAGCCAAACACGCCGAAAACACCAGTAGAGCAAACATAACAAGAGATATTTAGACAGACATATATGGGGGGGAATAAAACAGACCAAAGTTAAGGGAAGGACACAGAATGATGGACGCTACAGTGAGTAGGCCAGTGTGAACAGGTGAGGTGGGATTTGAATGTTGTGATAGTGTCATACTGTCGGATGTGTGGAGGGAGGGAGTTCCAGAGACTGTAGCTCCTGTCTTAAAGGAATACCTCGGTATAAATGGTACAGAAACATTTCTGACAGTTGACAAACTTCAGTTGTCTCACGATATATTTTGTCATAACACCCAAATCAAGTTTGAATTGATAAAATGCATTGCACACATGACATAATCAATAACTATCGCCTTGCGAGCGTTGTGTTGCAACTGTTTCACTTGACTGAAGCGAAAACATGCACAGCCAACCCAGCGCTGTGCTAAACCTGAGATCTCAGTCGGGCTTTAAGACGTAAGGTCATTTATAGAGCCTGGGTTGGGTTTCAAGTTGGAACAGAGATAGCTCTGGAAACACAAGCGCCACATGAACTGGCAAGAGAAAGGCCACGCTCGTGAGTCTGAGCCAAGCTCAGATAGAGAGAGCATGGGATAAACAGAGAAAGAGTGTGGGAGGAGACCTTCACGCCAAGTGTTTTCAGGGCTACAATTCAATGCACTCTGCTGAATTAATGTTTTAAGTGAAAATATTAATTCCAAGCAATTTATTGCCACATTACTCCATCACATGATTGTGTATCCATTTACCCTCACAGTAGGCCTCAAGTAGTTCTTAATCAAATTATACAGGCAGTCAGAATGAGCTTCCAGTAATTAACTCTTCCACCTGAATATGCATTACAAATTAAGCAGCCCTCTTATAGTGGAGTCAAGAGATGTGGAGGGCGACTTGTACCTCAAACAGAGTCCCTACTTTCAGGAACAAGTTTATACTCCAAACAAGACATGTGGGGGTAAACAAGCCTACACACTAATGGTAGCGGACGGAGCGTGATGAGAAATCCAATGACAAGCTGGAGATCAAAGCACACATGAAGTCAAAGCGAGTGGAAGATTCTCTGTTGAAGCAGATCCAAAATTAGTCGAAGCATTTGTGTGACCTTTTGTGAACTATTTATCCCAATGGACACCACGGAGAAACTAGTCACTGACTACAACACGTTAGTAGACTTTTAACACACAGTTTCTATATGTATTTGTGTTGTCTTGACATGTAAGGCTCCACATGTAACAGACTTGTAATACACAGTTTCTATATGTATTTGTGTTGTTGCCCTGTAAGTTAAACCTCCACATGTACTAGACTTAAGACACAGTTTCTATATGTATTTGAGTTGTTGACAAGTAGGTTAAAGCTCCACATGTAGTAGACTTGTAATACACAGTTTCTATATGCATTTGTGTTGTTGCCCTTTAGGTTAAAGCTCCAAGTGATTTGGTTTCTGTGGTTTTCTTACCTTCAAAAAAATAGTCTTCAAGTCATGTGGGTCAGCTCTTTTTGTTGATTGCACCTATAACACACAAATTGGAATTTGCTATAAAGAAAATTCAGATTATCACAGTGGTGCCTATACAATTAAGGATACTGTACCTATAATGTTCAACATATTAATCACTAAGTTCAGGCTGGCACTGTTTAGCTTTGATTTATTTTAGCTTATCGATCACAGACGACTGTAAGAACAACCACAACACCATGCATGTGACAATAACCGTAAAAAAGCCCCCTTCAAGCCAACATCTCTCTCATATTGGACATGCAAAAGAGGAATTACAGTTATCTCTGCGAGGCCGGCAGAGATGCATCTATGTAAAGCTGCAGAAATAATACAGGAGTGAGGGACTCCGCTGCATTTGTGACAAGAGCTTTAAACCCACGCGTCCGCACTGACATGCTGTCCTCCATGCTGTATCCGACGGCCGCTTTACTGCCTTTTAAAATTAATATCTGAATAAGAAATATTGACAGAGTCACCTTGACCGCCATGCTGGGTGTGACGTCAGCTGCAGTGGACTAGCGCAGGCGCTGGGAGAGAGGAGAGCA
>CAKALG010016961.1:0-19708 GCA_916700815.1 Helicolenus hilgendorfi | reverse complement strand
GCAACCAAGGCCCTCCCTTCAGCCCTCAAATGAAAAGAAATCCCTGGCTTCCATTGAGACCGAGACTCACTGGGGGGCATGGCGGCTAGGCTAACGTGGCTAATGCTAACATAAACTATACACACCTGCTAACAACCTCACTGCAGGGCTATGACGTGTGTGTGTGTGTGTGTACTAGGAAGTCGGGGGAGTGGGATTGCACCATAGGCAACAGATGAAAAGCAAAGGAGGCAGACTCACACAAACACAAGTGCACATGCACACACACACACACGTACACAAACAACCCTCTCTCCTCCCCTCTTTTTTTGTCTTTCTCTCTGACACACGCATGTACAGTACACACACACATTCACAGGCAGCCACACACACACACACACACACACACACACACACACATTCTCTGCATTGAGCCTCGGCGCAATTACGAGGAAGAGGACAAAAGCTTCACAGACAGAAGCAACATAAGGGTCGGCTCGCTGTTTCACCTGGAGCTAAATATCTAAAGCGGAGGGGAGTCGGAGAGGAGAGGGAGGTGTGGGATGGGAGGGAGGAGGAGTGGGAGGAGGAGGAGAGAGATGGGGGACAAGAGGGGAAGAGCAGAGGAGGAGGGTGAAAGAGAGGGGAGAGCAGGTGCTTATTCCCGAGAATCACGACTATTGAGAGGTCGGATAGGGGATTTTTTTGTTTTGTCGATCATTTTGTTTTCATTTGAGTTTTGTAACTTCTTGAGATTTCTTGGGAGGAAGAATTTTTTACGTGATCACGGACACGGCCGAATTCGGGAGGTCAAAAATTAAACACGGGGGGCTGGATAAAAGTGAGAATGAAAAAAAGTCGGTAAAAATGCGATGATAAGAAAGGAGACTGGGGTTCAGCGAGGAGGATGAGGATAGCTGTTGGGTAGGGGTGAGGAAGAAGAGGGAGAAGAGGGAGGTGAGAATGTGGAAGAAGGGAGAGAGGGGTGGGAGGGGGGTTGAGGGAAGAGGAGGAGACAGGAGCCGCATAATGAAGCGCCGGGCTAATTTGGAGAACTCCAGCTGGCTGAAGCCAGAGGGCCCGAGCTTCCAGAACATCTGAAGCACCTTAATGCTGCACACACACACACACACACACACACACACACACACACACACACACACACAAAATACTACAACTCACACACGTGTAACATCATTGCATTTGTGCAAACATACACACTTTATACACTGAACATCACACACTCTCTTTGACCTGAACCTGTTTTTGCAATCTAACCTCACCCCCCACACACACACACATACACACACACTATACACTACAAACACTATAAAACATCAATACATCGGTGTGGTGTGGCTGTGTGTATGTGCATGCCTGTGGTGATGTTTGGGTTGGGGATTAATAAGGTCGACGAGTTGGTTGAGTCTCTTGCGTATGTGTGTGTGTAGGTGTGTGTGCGTGCGTATCATGGAGTTATTAGAAGGAAGAAGCCCATGACTTATTTACATACGGTACAGGACCTGTTGCTCCCGTGTGAGGTGTTATGACCTGCTATGCACACCATGCAGATTTAGGAAGTATAGTGGTACAATACAGTATCATATTTCCCATTCAAATCACTACTGTTGAATGGCTTACCTGTCAGATAAAATGCATATTGTCTGACTGGTTTTTATTTGTGATGGTGCCAACTTTGTAGAACTTTCCAAAGAAAACAAACTGAGATATTCAAATTCCATGCAACTCCATACCAACAGATTTAATAGGTACAACAGGAAGAGCCATTTATTCTGCTTCTGTATGTGTAAGCAACATGGGTGCTGTGCATGCCAAAGTAAAGGCCAGTGTAAGCCAGCATACTAGATCCACTAGATTTAAAATATAAAGTTTACAACACAGAAAATTGATGCCGACCATGTGTTTTACAGAGCCAATGCAGATGTCAATTATGTTGCCATGGGAACACTTTACAAACAGTGTCGGGTCAGAGTTGTCAGTCACACCACACGCCACACGTTGGTCCCCTGATGAAGACAGTTGCCACTGTTTGTCTCCAACATTATCAACCACATCGTGACGCTTTGAGCAGAACACGATTGGCGGAAATGTCGGAGTAAAATTCCTTTTCTCTGAGGCTACATCGCGGTAATGGCTTAAAACACAGCTGGATTAGAGCCTCTCCGGTTTACAACCATAAGGTTCCCCATCTGCAAACAATGCCCAACTATATTTTGTTGCCCTCCTCCATTTGGTTAACCTCAAGCCTTTATGGTTACCTAGGGGTGGCTCGGGGTGATGGCATTTGACTTAAGACTAGAGCCAAAGTGAAATGCTGACTAATCTGTAACATCTGGCAAATTTTATGAGAGAGAGAGAGAGAAGAGAGAGGGAGAAAATGATGCCAGGTTGGCAGGTGGAGGAGTGAGGAGCACTCACGATCCATTTATATAACCACACACACACACACACATGTACACACAGGACTTTCCATTGCCAGGGTGTGGCGGCTACTGATGCCAAGCGGCTCGTCTCTGTAGCTCCATGACATTTTATGACCCGGAAAGTTAACCAACACGCAATCAAGCTCTTGTCTCCATTACCACATTTGAATACACCTACAAACACACTGTTGTATGTCACACACACACACACAAACAACAAAAATTCGCAAGGTGTCATGTTGTGAGAGCGCGGTGCAGGCCGTTTTTCAATCATCACCCAGGCTTTCACTCCCAAAGCACCATGAGCCCCAGACCTGGGAGCTGTCAGCAACTCTTATACTCTAATAAATAAGGCAGGCGGCTGTGTGTGTTTTGTATAGGCCTACTGCACAGGTCTGCAGAGGCCACTCAACAAAGTACGAACGGGCCCACGTGAATGCACAATAGTAAAGACTACTACACAATAAATAATTCATTGTAATACTAAGACCATCTCTCCTGAGCAGGACACTGTTTTAAATGTTGTGGAAGACTAAAGTACAATTGTCTGTGAGTGAACTTGCTCAGGGAACATTTGGAGATGTTCGCACATCTGTATCTTTTTGAGTGTAAATCCTTTCCGTATTTGCGTCCGTGGACAAAGCGGACTTGTACCGGTCATGCAGACGAGCACACAGTTCCATTCATACGACAATTCAGGGTCCGCAGCGTTCTGACGTTCCATGCATGCACATTTCCCGATCCACATTCCAGTCCAGTTGGTGACGGTAATGCACCATAACGTTGTTTGCCAGGAGTTCAACGCAATTTGGCTGTCTTTGTATTCCCCTAAAGAGGAATTATATAAATGTGGGTAATGACAGATCTCCTCGCACAATCTCTCTTCAAAACAAGCATCCAATTTGTTATCTTCTTCTTCTTCTTTTTGGCAAACCAGTTAGAGGTGCATACGCTAGCAACTTGACTGGAGTGGGTTGCACGTGGACGTCCACATAGGGTCCGCATGGACCCTTGCGGACATGAGCAGATGACGACATTTAATTCACACAGACCCCCGCGGACACACGTATGCAGAAGTTATGAATTGGCCTAGATGTTGACATGCTTTTTTATTTCTGATGACAACTGGGAGTTGTGAACCCTAATCGGAATTAGGGCATTATCATTCAGTATAAGAAAGCAACATTGGGAATTGATCCTGGAATTTGATAAATTGGTTATTGTGACGATGTAGATTTGCATGTCTTCAATTCCAATATGCCTTTCATATATCTTTGTCTCACATCTCTAAGTACTGGATGTGTTGTAAAAGTGAAAAAAACTATCTCCTCAGCATTCATTTAGTATTATGCTACACATTCGTTTTTGAAGATCAATATGTTTTGTCGGAAGCATGAACTGTATAAGAAGTGGTTGTAGTCACCGTGAAGTGGTTTGTGGGCTCCCGTTTTGAAGCCTCAAGTTCAGCATTTTGCTTGTCGCCATCTTGGTTTCTTGCTGTTTTTTTTGCAACCAGAAGTGACAAAAGAGGTTAGAACTAAGGACAACCAAACAAATAAGACATTTTTAGGCGACCAAAATGTTGAAATTAACTTTCATGAAATGAAAACACACTGTGAAAGGGTTAAAGTTCTTAAACGAAAATATGGACAACTCCCAGACACGACAACACCGTGGTAGCAACCTGTCAATCACAAGGTAGCCACGCCCTAAAGCATACCCTGCTTTAAATGGGACCATAATTTACTACATCCTACTGTATTAAAGAATACTTGAAACTAGCGATTGAGACCATAAACTCATGTTTACAATATTTATTGAGGTATTAAATCAAGTGAGAAGTAGGGACTTTTTCTCATAGACTTCTTTTGCAACCAGAGGAGTCGCCCCCTGCTGGCTATTAGAAAGAATGCAAGTTTAAGGCACATCCGCATTGGCTTCACTTTTCAGAGCCGGAGGTTGCCCGCTGATCGGAAGAAAGTTTCATTCCTATGTTGTGCAGTAGAGCTATCTTCCTTTGTGCTGTATGAATAACTGAATGTGCAAGTGGATGTCAAAAGTTGAATGTGTGACTTTGTGCTCTTTGTTCAGGGTTTCATCAAGGTTTCCACACTCACACACAACTATGTACACACACTTCTTCTGCAGAGACCCTCTACCTTCCCAACACACTGAATTACTCTGATAATCACCAGAAAAATGAAACCGCAATGACACACAGTAGAACATAAAAGGAAAAGAAACACATGCAACACACACATTAACACAGAGTTTACTCCATGTTCTAAGCTGTACCATGTAGCAATCACACGTGCGGCGCGCGCCGGGGCGAGAGGAACAGCAACAAATTGGATTTCCCAAGGATGATGGTGTGATGAAAGATTGTGTGTTTTTCTCATCTACCGCCAGTGCTGTTAGAGCGCGGCATGATTAAATAAAACCTTGCCCAAGTTTCAATAAACGCATTATAACAATTGCATTTCCTTGACAAAGATTTAGGGACTGGTGTGATGCGATTGGATTACTGGGGAACATTGAGCTTTTTTAATGCTGTTTTTGCCCTGCCTTAAGTTGAACGTACACCTCCACTTGAGCAAGTTTACAGGATTTCTCTCCTCTCAACATGTGGTTAGGGACACTTTGATGAAGATGATGGAGGTGGCTTTTTGCTCAACCCTCTCTCTTTCCCAGTCTTTATGCAATGCAGAAAATAAATGGCCAAGTATTTTCAGCATTGTTCATGATGGTATACATTTGTGTATGTACCAAATGCAGAGAAATAACGGTGACTCAATGCTTATTGGTACAGCAACACAACTCGTTGCAAGGCCATACTCATGTACTCCATACTGCCAAACATGTAATGTCTATCTGAATAGTAAAGACAAATCTGACTCATAGCCGCAGAAAGAATGGAAGTCTGATCCACTGATGACTAACAGTTGAAGGTGACGCATAACCACTGTGGAAATAGAGAACGAGAGTGTGAGAATGAGAGAACATGAGAGCAAATAAAATCAAAGGTGGAGACGAGTTTGTGTGTGCGTGTATGTCATCGAGCACGGTGGGAAGATGGCACGAATGCTCATCTTGATTTAAGGTCAACTGTCAGTTTTTTCATTGACTTAACCCCCAGTTTCAGGTGACACATATAAACATACTCAGGTATGGCCCAACATCGCTACCCATCTGTCATTCTGGCAGGTGGCAACAAGCCGGTTAATTACGCCACACCTTTTTTTTTTACCTCCCTTCGCCCCGCATCCCCCACACACAGATTAGACGCTAATACAGAGGGTTCGTTGGAACACTGTTGGGAAAAGTTCCAGCTGCATATCTGTTACTCTCTGCAGATATTAAATCACGTATTGATGACTGTGTAGTCTATAATAATGCATGTTTTATTTTGATTCCTTTAAAGGTGCAGTGTGTAAGATTTGGGGGCATCTAGTGGTGTGGTTGCAGATTGCAACCAACTGAGTACCCCTCCGCTCACTCCTCCCTTTCCAAGACTAACATAACGTGAGCCGCAGAGTGCAAAACCGTGGTTATGCCATTCGCCTCGCTCAGAGGCCAACCTGTACCATAATAACACTACTTTAGGAGCAACGTAAGTCAGACGGCGGCTGGCGGTACCACGGTTTCGCACTATGCGACTCACGTTATCGCAGCTTCACAAGCGTGTCGGAGAATTACGGTGGCCTTCAGGTAAACGGAACCATTCTGTGCTACTGTAGAAACATGGCGGAGCAACATGGCGGACTCCGTGATGAGGACCCGCTCCCTATGTAGATATGAAGGGCTCATTATAAGGTAATGAAAACACAACGATTGTTAGTTTCAGGTGATTATACACTATTGAAAACATAGTTCTGAATATTATATTCCATCTCTGCTAGTAGATCCCCGAAATGTTACACACTGTTCCTTTAAAATTATAAAACAAATTTGCATATTAACATAATATGTCATACTGCCAACACTATTCACTTTATAAGTGCAAATATCATGTTGGGCAAAATGCCCATGTTGCTGACTCTCTGCCAAATATATACTGTACAATTAGCTAACTCATAAAACTTACTTCCATAGCCTATTCAATCATCTCCCGCCGGCACCTTTCCTTGATCACCAAAGCCTTGTCAGCACACTCAGATCTCAATCTTTACTCATTCAATCAAGGGTAACTGTTGGATGCAGACTGACGGAGTGATATGGCGCTGACAGATAGGATGATAACACAAAGGATGGATGTAGAAATGGGTAGACGGTGAGTGGACAGTTTCTTAGCCAAAAACAGAGTAAAGTTAATGGTGCAAAATACAGACTGTTGGGCCAAATACAGCAGATGCTGAAAGACCAATAGATAGTTCAACAAAAGACCAGATGACGATGCTAAAAGAAGCACTTCGCTGTTACCCAATCCCCCAAGGAATTGCTTGAGAAACATGCCTGCCAAACTGACAGGAGCACAGTTAATAATCTGAATAAAACTGTGCGCTTTTAAGTCTGAAACTAACTGGATACAAAGCAGAAATATGCAACTGTTATGATTATTTCAACAGGCAAATATATGACATTATGGAATATCATAAAAAAGTGACATTGAGTAATGACAAAAACACGCAACAATATGCCACAGTGGCAAAGGGTGCTGTGTCAAATCATTCCCAACTAAAGTGACGCGCAGGTTCCCCCAACGCAAAATAAAAATAGAAAGCCGAACAGCATTATAATGAGAAGAAATTGTTTTATTAATGTTTTCTCTCCTTTTACTCTCACCGTTGGAGGCATCCTGCATTCTCCACAGCGTAGCTCACAGTTCCTCCCCGCTCGCGCTCTCTCCTTGGAGGGAAAGTCAAAAGGTTTTTCATTTATCTCAGACCGGAGACGAAGCGCAAAACACGACTCCCCCGAGAGACCCACGAGGAAACTGTGAACACCTTGCCCCAAATATCTGATCTTGGAGGAGCAGAAAATAGCATGCGCGTATTTGTTTGCCGGGACCAAGACTTCCCTCGCTCCCCAGACGCTGTGTTGTCATTGAACATTTTGCCGCTGCGTGTCAGGCATATAAAAATACATTCCGATTTTTATTGGGGAAATAAAACACACGTCCCAAGAACAAAAGATAATTGTATTGATTTGGTGAGCATGTGGAGCAGTTCAAAAAGTGTCTGTTGGTAATGTTTTCAGCTCTGAGATTGTGAATGTGTATTTTTATGCATGTGCGTGCATTTGCTTGTTTGTGTATCTGGATTGCGTCAGCTTGTGTGTATGCATGTATTGACTCTCACCAATGCTGCAAACAAAATGGATCATTTGGGCTTTTATAAACTTGAGTTGAGAAGAAGCTTTAAGGTATAAAAACTAAGATGAAAGATAAAAGAGATGCAGGCAAAAAGTTTCATTCAATAGGGGTGTGTGTGTGTAACTGTGCCAGCACAGTGTGACTGCATAATGGTGCAAATGTGGATGTGTGTGGCAGAAAGTGCGAAAAAGCTAAAGTGGCTTTAAAGTCTGTGATCATGCTTAAAGTCAATTAGTCTTGTTGATCTGCTCTTTCCATGCAATCCAATGAACGAGTGCACAGTAGGGGACTTCAATGCCAATACACACTGCGGTTGCATTTGGTCTTTTAATACGAAATAAGATGGCATTTCATGGTTGCTTTCACTGCAGCATTTCATGGCTGCGCCTGAACAAAGTCACTGACAACAGTTAATCAGAGTCACTAAGAGGAACCGGTAATGTCAGTTATGGCTGATGGCTCAGGGAAACATTTCCTCATCTATAGGCAAGCCACTCTCTCACTCTCACTCTCACTCCCTCTGTTGCTTGAAGCTACGCTAAATCGGATAGATTTGTGCATTGATAAAGGCAGCTACTCGACTGGAACGGTGTGAATGTCCATAAAAGAGCCAAAGAGCAAAATAGTAATTATGCTCTCTTTTGCCTTTTATCGTATGTTCTATTTGAGTCACTGTCTATCAGGCACATTCTCTCTCTGTGTCTGACTGTCACAGCATGCTCACAAACATGTATGCAATACAAAGAATAATAATAATAATAAAATACAATTGGTTTTACTTGCATGGCATCTTGGTATGTGAATCTGTCTCTTTCTTGGACATTTGATTGCAGTGTGTTGCTGCAGTATTGCTGATTACACTACAAACTAGTACTGTACCTTGTTTTATTTATTGCCTGTTTTATTTGTAAGTACATGTGTTATGTGTGTGCATAAGCATACGCATGTAATATTACTTTCACATAGACTTTTATTTACATAACCACATGGAGTTGCTGTTTTTTCTTTGGACCCTGGAAAGAAGAAGCTTTTGTGCTGGCAAAAAATAACCAGCAGCAGCTAGGGAATCCAAATAAAGGCCGACATCAACCTTTAGCTGTTTTTCACGCCCGCTGCAGTTCATACCGGTACAAAAGGGTGCCTTTTGCGACGGTATCACACGGTACAGTTTGTTGGGGCTGATGTGAAAGTTGTTAATCGAACCCTGGTGCGGACCAAACAATCGAACCGAGAAGCCTTCAAATGGTGGGTCTCGGTCCAAGCGGATTCTGGTGCGGTTTGTTTGTGCTGTGAAAGCAAACAAACTAACTAACCACATGATTTTATGACAGCAGACGTAATTTCAGCATGATTTCAAACTACTAACATCTGCTGATCGGGAAATCTGTTCGGGAAGTGATCTATTGATCTGTATATGGACATGTATATAACCTATTTAGCCTATGCAAGTCATTTGGTAACCATGGTAACACATATGCATGGCAGCGGGGGTATTTTCCTCTTGTTAATAGATCAGAAACTATTAAAACTGCTGTGCTTCTATTGGACTGTGTACTTTTCACTTCATTAAGTCCATTAAAAAGTGACAGCCATTCCACAGTAATAAGCCCCGGTCCTGTCTCTACCTGTTACATTTGGTCGATTTCTAGTCTTATAACACTGATAATGCTTTTAATCAGTTATTAATTCTTCATGAGCTCGTTGTGACACCAAAGAACACAAATACACACAACAGAAGCATTAAAGTGCTGCGTAAACTTCTGTCAGTCATCAGATTTTGATTTCCCCCACGTGGGTCCTGATGATGCAGGATCACCAAAACAGTCCAATCAACGAGTTACCTGTCTCATGTTTACTCTTCTTGGTTCGTTTGTAAAAATGTTAGTGTGAACAGGAAACGGACCAGAACTAAAATGCAACAATGAATCCTTTTTTTATTCTCTTTGGTCTGGAAACATCAATTTTCACAGATGGTAATAGAATAATTGCTACAGAGAAGAGGTGTAAAATCTTCCTCAGGTGCTTTTTGGAGGAGACCCCCAGGGAGGCCAGCCTTAGGGGGGGCAGACTGCCAACCTCTTCCCAGAGATGGTGACCCGCAGAGGGTTAGAGGAGCAATAAGACTGGGCCTTCAAAGGCAGGTTAGTCAGTGGGCGGGATTCAGGGAGCAGAGACGACCACATTAATCCCAAACCCACGTGCATATGAAAACAAGCAGAGAAACTTGCTGTATTTGAGTCCAGATACACGTGTGGGAAACACACAAATCAGAAGTATCAAGAGGAACACATAAAGCTGGTGTATACCTGAACACCATCACACATGGGACAGAGATTCTCACTTATATTCTGCATATAGCAAATAAAACAACTCTCTTCCTCTTTCACCTACACACACACACTCTCACAAAGAAACTTTCAATCTGGTTATCAGCCTTGGTCTCTTGGCTACAGGGCTTGTGGGATACCCCTGCTTCTTGGCAGTCATTTCTAACACAAGCTGGAAAAACAGGCTCTGGGTTTGTGTGTGTGTGTGCGTCTGCACTTCTGACTCATTTTTTGTTTTTATATGAGCGTGAGTGTATTTTTGCGAGGCATGTGCATTTTATATGGGCTTTTGTTTGTGCGATAACTTGTGTCTGCATGCCTCCGCGTGCATGCACATTCTGTACAGATTGTAGGAGGCAAAAACAGAGCTATAAATAGATAGAAAAAATAACGCATTAGTGACAATTATGTGAAAGAACGACAATCCGTTGGAGAATAAGAAAAGAAAGATCCAACTCCAACTTGACATGCATGGTTTTCTCAAAAAAATCAATCCACCCCCGTTGACTTTTTGTACATGCAACAAAAGGATTTCAGAGTGTTTTTATGCAGGATTTGGGCTGTTACTTCATTTTTAATCAAAGGGAAAAAGAAATTTTAGATTTATATATGAATGTATAAATGACAGAGGGGCAGAGTCTAAATTTTAAAATGTTCTATTCTTCCATTTTATTTGGGCTAAATTGCCTCAGGGGCCAAAAAAAAATCTTTAACATTTCATATCGTGTTACTCAGACGCTGTCTTCGCACTGTACAGAGAGCTTTCACATCTTTCAATATTAGTAGCTTTTAGGTGAATTTGAGAGGGTGCATTGCATATCATAAAACTGCAGAAAATTCAGTTTGTGCTGTCAGACCATGATAGCACAATTGAAATGATCAGGGCCGTGATATCATTTCTGAGGCAAAGTTTAAAAGAAGGATATCCGTTTACATCTCACTTACACGTTTCCTTAAGAACTCCCACATGCACCTCTAACTGCTGCTTTAACTGCCTCCTGTCTGGGCGTTCAGGTCACCTCTTACCTTTAATTACCTCCATCTGTCCGTCCCTCCATCCCTCCATCCATATATTCATTCTACCTATTTTACATTTGGGTCCTCTGTGGGAATGACTAACATAAGAAAAAACGTTTTTTGCAGGAGACAGTTGTGTCTGAAGGCTCTCTGGTGTTGCTTATTGAGCAGTATGTGTTATGTTACGTCTTTTTGAAGCAGAAAGGGTCTGCGTTCCATTCCACAACTCAGGCAAGTCTTACTTCATCAAAGTGACTGTGTTTACATGCACACTAATATTCCAAATGTGACAATATTCAGAATTTGATACGGATTATGTAAACAGCATATTCCGTTTTGATATTCTAAATTACGCCTTATTCCAAATGGAGCATTTTCCGATTAAGACATTTGGGATATGCTGATTTTTTATTATACAGGTTTATTTGGGTTTGGAAGCATTTTTTGGACATGTATAAAGGCATTCAGAATATGTGTCTCAATTGGAGTTTTTACGTCAATTTCGACGCACGGCCTCTCGCCTGTTTACATCCAGCTCTGTGCGTTGTACACAAACCAATTATCCGACATTTGGCAGAGATGAATGCCGAAAAGAAAAGCCCACATTTCTGGTCAGAAGGAGACCTACTTCAAAACTTTATGAAAGACTTGGATATGAAAAGGACTTTGGATGAGTGCAAATATCACGCCAACCTTTTCAAGAGGGTGGTTGAAGGAATGAAAGAGGGAGGCTGTGATCACACGGTCGAACAAGTCCGCCACCAGTTATGTTAATCGGAGTAGGCACGGCTGCATGTAAACAGGAGTATTAGTAGGAATATTAGTAGTAATAAGGGCAAAAAAACAGAATATTTTGTGCATATAAACGTAGTCAGTGTCAATAGTACGTGTCCACAGGAGCATTTTTTATCGCGAGGGCACGCAACGCTTCCCAGCATTGGACACTTGTCACTAGAAACAAGGCACTAGGCTCCTGATTGGATGAACACTTTCCCTACATGGGCTGCTGCTCCCAGCTTTCAAACCAGAAACAGTGTGGAGGCTCGTTTGGAAACTTTCTTCTCTTATTTCACGAAAATAGTTCACCGAAATGTGTTTCTAAGAACATTTAAGGCGAGAAATAATCCATGGCGTTGCTGAATCCGTCTTTATTTTGGATCGACAACGTTTATTTTAAAAGATTCTCGGGAGTTTCGAGAGGCGGCGAGTCGCGTCGGATGCCCGTGATTTGAATAAAGTAGACTAGCCCTCAACTTTATGCAAATAAGGAGCGGACGTCCAGACGCTCTGTTGCTTGAATAGCGCCGCCGCGTTACCAGAATGCATTGCACGGCTGCTTACATATACAATGAATGGGCGTGGACAGGACGGAGGCTGTGGACACGTACCATTAGGTAGGATGTTCACAAAGTAGTATTGACAGTTCCTGAACCTTAATACTCAGGAATCCAAATGCGCAATATTTTCTCTGGTTCATGAAGTAGAAGCCAGACTTGTGACACATGTATGGCTTTGTATTCATACAAACATTTGGCATCATCATAACTATTATGGTTGGGAAAGAACGCTGTGAACTGTTGGACTTGAAGTTTGGAGTTGTCATCACAGGCCTGCATGGGTACACTAACAATTCTGATCCTTAGAAAGAAAATTTACAGTTTCTGTATCTGTCGTGCATCCAACCAAAATATTTTTTGTTGCTTCCCCCTATCACTGCTGTTTACCTACTCACTCTGCCTGCCTCTCTCTCTCTCTCTCCCACGTCATGTCTCGTCTCTCTCTCCTAATCCACGCTGTCATCAACAGATTCAGATTTAAGCACCTAGAGGCCACTGAAGATGAAACGTAGCTGCTAGTTTTGCTCATAAATGCCTCACTAAGTGCTGATGTGCCAGGAGCCATCCTTAACTGGTTGACTGCTGCTTCTTTGCAATACCAACACACACCCGCTCCCATTCTCATTTGCACACATGACGTGTACCCCCTTAATCTTAAAAAAAGCAGATGGGTTGGTTTCAGATTTGATTTATCTGGAGATAATATCATTGGTATGGATGATGTTGAAGGGGGGGGAGGCAGAGATGGTGAGGTAACCTTCCTGCCAGCCAGCCAGCCAGAGAGCTAACATCGCTGAAAGGCAAAAAAAAGGAGACTTACTAATCCCCACCTGCTTGTCAGGAGATCTACAGGTACCTGCTACGGCAGCCAGCTACTGGAAGAAATCTTGGAACGGAGTCAATGTGTTTTCATGTGTGTTTGTGTATGTTTGCATGCGCATGAACAAGTTAGTGAGGAGAAAAAGAAACGAGTGAGGGCATATGTGAGATGGAGTGCAACGGTGTGAGTTTGTGAGCTTGCAAATGACTACACCAAGCAAAAAAAACAAACAAAAACAATTTTTAGGGAGAGACTTTTTTGGATTTAGTCCAATACAACCACAAGGAAAATGCTACCTGAGCATCAATCACCAATAATAATTGATAAAAAGTGGACAGATCAGGAGATACAGAGATATATAGATAGTGTAATTAGACAGAAATGCCCACACATAAGCTCACAATACAGACGTACTCTTTGCTGTGCATCTGAATACAACTCATGCTGACTCACCTGAAGCAAAGAGTATAGAAGCAAAGAGACAAAACTTTCTTTTTTTTACAACGGCCTTTGCCACCATTTTGGACTGAAAATGCTTATTATATTTATAATATTTCATTGTTCAACACAGGCCATTTTGGCAGAATACGAAAATAGAACATAAATAATTTTGTTTTACTTTTGTACGCCACTTTTTTAGGCGGACGTTTTACGGGCGTCCGGTAGTTGCTTTCAGTCCAAAATGGTGGAAGGGTAGCTTTGCTTCTGGGCATTGATGCTGCAATGGAATGAAAAGTTGACTCTCATTTCTTGGCAATATCTGTTCTTTGCCTGTAGGTCAGCATGATAAAATAACATCACTTCCTGACTTTCCTGTTCCAAAAAAAAAACATAAAACTGAACTCTTTTGAGTAAGCTCAGTTGAAGACTGTGAGACGCAGTTGAAAGTGCTGAAAAAAACTAGCAAGTAGATCTTCAGTTAAGATTATTTTTGCGAAATAACCATCAAGATCCCGTGGAAGTTGGAGTTGGTATGAAGACCGGTTGGATGGTACAGTAGCTGTTGCATATATCACTAAATAAAGACATATTTGCATGTGCATATTTACTTACCACACAGGCAAGGAGTCTGTGTGAAGTTTTAAACTGACCTCACCTCCGCTGTCCAAACTTGAAAGCACTCAATTAAGATTTTGGTGTATTTTGTGGTTGCAGAATTATAGCAAAACAGCTCTGTACCAACGCCCTGCTCCCCTTCAATAAACCAGGTTAGCCTTCTCCTTGACTCAAGTTGCTTAATGACCATAGCTAATGCCGCCGTGCTCTCCCCTCTCTTTGTCTTGTCTGTGTAGCCAGCCTAATCGCTGCTGACAGTCAGCTTTGCTCTTTTATTAGCTCTGCGTCGCTTGCAATCAGTGACAGTGAAGTCAGGCAGCAGGAAGGGCTTGTGTGAACTCAACACCCACTCGGACTCGACGTTTAGACTCGCGCACACACACACGCACACACTGACAATGTGTGTATGTGCATTTTCACAACTTGCACTCTTCCGAAGCCAGGTCAACAAACACACGACCTCTCACGTGTGAGCCCAAAAAAACGTATGTACTACGCACACATTTGCGCATTAAATCACAAATGCAAACACAGGAACACATTTTCTCCACACACACACACACACACACACTTTCACGCTTTCAAAATAATGGAATGACCTCGACTAGGCAGCCACTGGCCTTACAGTATGTGGGTCAGGCCCATGCAAAGCTGTATTGATTTTTCGGGCTGTGCGTCTGACTGTGCGCCGCCATGTTAAAAAGGCTGACTGCTAATACGACAGCTAGCGAGCATATATCTAAAAAACACACACACGCACTCATTCACAGACGAGAGGTTCCACAGTTTGCTAGCCACTTCATGTCAGTGCCCCACGAATTGGCAGACAATGGACTTGTTTGATAAAGAGGAGGGCTGACATTCGAACGGGCAATTTGTGAGCGACGGGGGCGGGGTAGGGAGGGGAGGGTCAGGAATTTGCTTCACTCCCTTTAAAGAATGTAGCGTCACCCATATGTCCGTCTGCCCTGGTGCATACTCGATGGAGTGGAAGGGCAGGGATGCTAGAGTGCTCGCTCCCTTTTTTCTTTCTCTCTATATTTCCAGTCTACTTTGCAGGGCTGACGAGCCTTTCTCCTGCAGAGCAAAAGCTTAATGCTGTTTTGTCTATTGCATTAAACCATGCGGCGCCCATTTAGGACACTATGTAGGCCACGGCAGAGTGAGAGAGAGCTTTAAAACCTGTGTGGTTGAGGTCAGAGCAGCAGTAAAATATTCCCAACATTTTAAAAAGCTGAAATGTCAATCATCCTAAATAGCCAGCACCCATCCTTCCTTCCCGTAAACGTGCCGCACGCTCCATTTAAGTGCTTTTGAATGAGCCCTTATTAATCCCCTTAACTGCAGGTTTGCACCTCATATTTACCACAGCTGACCTTTTGACCCCTTAGCCACTGGCTAACATCTAATGTCGAAAATTGGCTAATTTGTGAAATGACAGAATTTGGGGGTAAAGACCACTTAGTGCTAATGGCTGGCTCATCTGAATATAAGCGCCATGCTTAGGGGAGGGCAAGCGCAGGGCAGCAGTGCTACCAGTGTTGGTGAGGTGTATTTGCGAGAATCGCCCCGTCTCAAAGAAGCCACATATTTCTCCCCCCCCGAACATCAATCTGAATAGCTAAGACGTTCACTGCCTCCATTATCTCGCCATTCGTTATCCTTGTATGCTGTAGGCTTTTTCTCAATTACAGCCATTTATGGCTTCTGGAGTAATTACATCAAACTCGAGTCAGTTACCTGTAAGGTGTGTTCTACTGTAAATTAATTTGGAAGTTTCTGTCTTACTTCCTTTTCATTTGGTAGTAATGGGGCCGTACTTGTTCTCGTGCAAAGACGACCAGGGGGCTGAATGAATTCTGAGGCAGGAAACTGACCTCATGAGGGAGGGAGACAGGATTTCAAGAGTTCAGAGCAATTTCCATTAAAGGAGCCGGGAGACAGAACATGATATGTGACAAACGATGCCAGACGAGCATATTGTGCCAATAGCCTCTACATGCAGTAGATTAGAGCTTATTGTCTCCCTGTCATAAATAATTCACATCATTAACATAATCATTTTGTTGTACACTGAATATTTTATTTTATAGATTATATGTTTTTGATTTTACTTTTTCATTAGATTGAATATAGTAAATGTATAAGAATTCATACATGTAACCTGCCCTTTAATGAGTTTGGCCAATGATGGAATGTAAGTACATTTACTCAAGGACTGTACTTAAGAACAATTTTGACATACTTGTACTTTACTTGAGTATGCTACTTTCTACTTCTACTTCACTACATCTCAGATGTTAATATTGTACTTTTTACTATTTACTTGACACTTATAATTACTAGTTACTTTTTAGATTATCAGGTTACCTGATATGATGCAGTACTATCCTACTAATCTATCCAGTAATATACAAAATTGGCTCCACATTGAACATGAAAGAACTCTTATGTGTATTTGTTAATGATAATAACAGAATAATATAACTGTGAGCCATTCAGCATAATGAGTACTTCTACTTTTTAATACTTTAATTACATTTTGCTGATGACATTTTTGTACTTTTACTTTATTAACATTTTGAGTTCAAGACTTTTACTTAAAATGTAATATTTTTAGACTATGGTATTTCTACTTTTACTTAAAAATAGTACTTCTTCCACCACTGATTTTGACTTGACTTAACGTTTTTACTCAACTAGGTGATGATGTGTTTTCCTGCAAGATGGAAATAGTTATAAGCAAAGAGTTGAAATTATTTTTAAATTGATGCAGCACATTTTCTATGAAATTACACGAGAAATGTGCATGATTCCAGCCATACCTGAGAAAACTAATTTATTCCCACCTTCTCCCCTCTCCGCTCACTGTAATTTGAGTATTGGATGTTTCGCTATCTCTGTTACCTTCAGCATATTTAGCCAGCCCTTCATTTGCACTCGTCGTTAAGGCTAACAGCTTATTCAGCCTGTTTATGGATGGCCCCTCAGAGCTAAATTAATAGAAGAGGCTTTGGGGACCATGAGAGGAAAGTCATAAGCAAGACTGTAATGCTCATTTGCAACGTAGAGGCTAATTACCAATTTGCCACTCTCCCAATCTTGTTTCATAATACGTTCACGGCTCAACTTCTTTTGTGTTTTGGTGCCTGCGAGCGATGTATGACTTTTATACAACAGAGGATGCTTTGCTTCTGTCTTCTTTATAACTTCATGTGCCGGAGATATTGAGCTCTTAGTCTTGCCCCGTGCACGCAGGCCCACATCTAACGCTCGCTCATGTGAGAACGGTGTCGTGATCGCCTTCAGCTTTGACTGCGTTCTCTTCGGCTGCACTTTTTTTTGGTCTTGCAGAGAAAGAGAGAGATATAGATGACAAAAACACAGTGATGGAAGAGTGCTCAATTGAACACTAGTCATCACTCTAAGTTATGATGAAGCTGCAAAAGGAGCCATTTTTTTGTGAATCTCATAGGGCTGTCAAAGTTAACGTGATAATAACGTGTTAATGCAAATTTGTTTTAACGCCACTAATTTCTTTAACGCCTTAACGCAACTTGTGATTTTTAGGTTGTAGCGACTCAGTTTTAAAGCTAAATTGCAGATATTGGCATATGAAACTAGAAACCCTAAGGAATCCATTGGTACCAACCATGTCATACTACATGTAGCTTGTTAAATAACACTCCAAACTTACACTAAATTTTGGCAAGGAAAAACTGACATGGCCGTTTTCAAAGGGGTCCCTTGACCTCTGACCTCCAGATATGTAAATGAAAATGGGTTCTATGGGTACCCACGAGTCTCCCCTTTACAGACATGCACACTTTATGATATCACATGCAGTTTTGGACTTAAGTCAAAGTCAAGTCAGCACAATGACACACTGACAGCTGTTGTTGCCTGTTGGGCTGCAGTTTGTCATTTTATGATTTAAGCATATTTTATTATGCTAAATGCAGTACCTGTGAGGGTTTCTGGACAATATTTGTCATTGTTTTGTGTGTTTATATAAAGCAGCATATTGTTATGTGTTGATAAGAGTATTGAATACTCAACAAATCTCCCTTTAGGGTACATTTTGAACGGATAAAAAATATGTATGATTCATTTGCGATTAATCGCGATTAAATATTTGAATCGATTGACAGACCTAAAATCTGAACAATACACTTTGAAACCTTGATTCAGTACATATGAAGAAAGAAGTGTGCAAATATGAATATGTCAGGTAATCATACTCAGTAATTACAGAAACCGGTTCTAAACTACTGTATGCATTCAGAAATTATAGGTGCTAACAAGTTCCACTGACAAAACAGTATAAGTGCTCTGAGACAGCTATTGTTGAGTGTTCCCTTGTCTGTCATAACCCTGCGATGACAGAAACAGAATTCAATGCAATGTACCGTACAGGATTTACTCTATATGAACACATCCATTGTTTAAATGACAAGTTGCTATACAACCCAGCTGACTAATAAGGCGTTAGTTCCCGACACAAAGGGGGAGGCTGATCTCTGAGATGAAATGTGGATCAAGACAAGAGCAATTAAAGAATTAGCAAGCCTGAGCTGTAATGACATCACGCATCACCTGCATTAGCATTGACTTTGCCTCTTATGTATTTTTCATCTCTGGTTAAACAGCGTCCTCACGGCAACAGTTAACACTGTTAATCTCACAGCAAACACACCAACACAGTCTGTGGATTATCTGGATTTAAGAATGACATTCTTAAAAATCCAACAAGTACAAGTTGTGGGTGTGAACCTTCAACACTTGTGCTCAGTTTTATATGTACAATAAAAAGAATATAATAAATAATATATGAGAATATTAAACGATCATATTGTTAAACATATAAGGCCTTTTCACCTACCTTGTTTGGTCCGGGTTTTTCAGTTCGATCAGACTCTCTTTTTCCCTGAAGTGAATGAGCAATTTAGCTGCAAAGAAAAGAGTGAATAGTGTGAATAAAGTTAATTAATGAACCCTATCCTGCTGTAGTGAGTTTCTATGATTACATCGACGCTCTCTCTCTGAAACTTTCTCTGGATTGGAACTTTAGTATAAGTTATATCTGTATATCACTATGTATAAGCACTATTCAAATGTTTTGTTTAGGATTTTTCTATTGAATGTAATTTAGCAAAGTTGTAAAATAAATTCCTTGCTGTCCCTTCGGGGGCTCCGTACGTCTGATCTTTTAAATATGTAAATAGTTAATTTGCTGCAACATTGAGAGCACCCTGACCGCCTGCGTCATCGCCTGGTATGGCAGTTGCACTGCATTCCTAATGACTGTAATTGTTGCATATGACAATAAATAACTTGAAACTTGATCTTCTCTCTCCCTTTGTAGATCTCTCTTCTTTACTTCAAATAGGCTATACGATGTCCCTGTTGTGAGTTTG
>CAKALG010016960.1:0-13104 GCA_916700815.1 Helicolenus hilgendorfi | reverse complement strand
AGATTTCATTTTTAAAATCTATTTTTCTCCTACTGTGTGATTTAAAAAGAGAATCCCTTGATTTGCTTTCACACAGTGTTGTGCAACAGGAATACTAAGATCCTTTGTCCTTAAACAACTTGATCTATCCAGCCCAAACATGTAAAACAGCCAGGTAGAAACAAGTAATAGGTAAACTGACCAGAGAATATCTCGAGTTGACTGATTAATGCACCTGAAGTGACTAACAGGTTTGATACGTCAGGTCAGAGATCAGGTCGGAGCAGCCAGTCGAGATGGATGTCAACGTAAAGCCTCGTCTGTCACTGGACTTATTTGTCAACACACTGAGGTGGACCAGGCTCATTCCAAACTGTCTGGTCTGTAAGTGCGTGTGTGCGTGTGTGAACATCACAAGTCAACGAGGGGTGTGGGAGCGATCTGTCACGTTTACTTTAGACATCAAGTTGAGTTGTAGACAGGTAAACACATTCCAAGCTATTGTCTGAAATGCAGTTGTAGTCCATTTATGCTACACAAGAAAAACATGAGAAGACACAACAAAACAAAACAGTAGTGCATTCTCGTAGTGGATTTTTTTGAATTTGCATCAGGAGGAATGTAAACAGCAGCAACAGAAATACTGGGGAATTCTCTGGACAGATAATGTGGCTGGTATCTTAACATTAAAAATTTGACATCAGGGAAACATCGTCCATTAACTTTGACTACGTTTGAGCACCAAGCATCATTGATGTAATAACGCATTAACGCAAAATCGTTTTAATGTCACAAATGTTTTTAACGCAATTGATCTTTTGGAAGTTGTAACGGGCTCAGTTTTAAAGCCAGTAAAGATACTGGCATCGTATGAAACTAGAAAAACCCAAGGAATACATTGTTGCCAACCATGTCATACTAGCTTGTCAGAAAGGAGGCTAATTAACGCTCCAAATTTATGCAAAATTTTGGTAAAGAAAAACTGTCGTGGCCATTTTCAAAGGGCATCTGACCTCAAGATATGTGAATGGGTTCTATGGGTACCCACGAGTCTCCCCTTTACAGACATGCCTACTTTATGATAATCACATGCAGTTTGGGGCAAGTCATAGTCAAGTCAGCACACTGACACACTGACAGCTGTTGTTGCCTGTTGGGCTTCAGTTTGCCATGTTATGATTTGAGCATATTTTTTCATGCTAGATGCAGTACCTGTGAGGGTTTCTGGACAATATTTATCATTGTTTTGTGTTGTTAATTGATTTCCAAGAATAAATATATACATACATTTACATAGAACAAGAATATTTTGCCCACTCCCATGTTGATAAGAGTATTAAATATTTGGCAAATCTCCCTTTAAGGTACATTTTGATCAGATAAAAAATGTGCGATTAATTTGCATTAATCGTGAATTAAATTACAAAGAAAAGATTAGAAACATTAAAGGTTTTAATAAAAACACAATAAATGTCAAATTACGAGGTCAATTACGAGGCAAATGTGTTTGAAGAAAATACTTAAATGAAGAATATAAAATATTTGCCATCCTGTGCTTCTCTGATAATGTATTATGTAGTGTTGAAGCCCTCATGCCTAAGGCCCCCAATGCGAACCCGAACGAGTATGAGGAGTTAAAGACACAGAGTCCTGGCAGATAATCAGGTGTCATGCTGTGGTCTTATTCTGAAACGTACTGGCATCTTCTGTAGAAAAGCCAAAATGTGATCATAGCCTCGTATCACCACTTTTACTTTAAAAAATAATTTGAGTGCCATTTATGCTTTTTACCTACAAGTTCACTACAAGCTATACACACACATGCACTCTCCATGTCCATGCATTCATGTGTGGGTGCCCGTGCTTGCGTGTAGCCCCAGCCTTTTCAATCCCTTTATGAGTGTGTATTGTCTGGGCCAGCGATAGAAGTGGTTTTGGGGAGCGGCGGAAGTTTTCCAGAAGGTATTTGTCCAGCGTGAGGGCGTCTCTGCCCTGAGACTAAACAGGAGGGAGTACAGGTACACAGAGCGAGGCTTAGCACAGCTCAGGTGAAACACGACACAAATTGGACCGACCCGACTCGGTCCAGACGGAGCGGAACAAAGCACTTTACATCACATATACTGTTCACCAATTAGTGTACAAGTTTATGAAAGTAAACTTCTCTAAAAATGCAAAAAAAAAATGTTTAAAGCTTTATGTTTTTTTATTGATGTGTATTTTGTGTTTTAATCAGCTTTACAAAGCATATGCCTTATTTTCTAAGGCAGTTTTTTAAAGTCTGGATCACAAACTAAGCTTTTAAAGTAACGGCTGCTGTTCACGGCTGAAGTTAAAGCCCGGGAACAATGCTTAAAAAGTTCAAAACAGTTTGATTCATCTTCTTGCTGCAGGGTAAAAAGGTCAAGGAACATTCTTCCTTTCATTGCTGCTTTTCTGTACTTCTCTACACCCCATTCTACCCACTAATACCCAATATTTTAATAACACAGGTGCATTTATCACAGAGCGGAGCCTCAGAAAGAAAACGCTTTTTCAAGTTTTGTCACTGAGAAGAGGACCTTGGCTTTCTTGACACTTTCCAGTGGTTACTTTTTTGCATTGTCTCTCAAGCGTTTGGCCCTCAACATCTATTTAAAAAGAGGAAAATAAATTACCCATCTTTCCATACCTTTATAAGATTGTGTATGGAGTTCTGCACTGAAATGCAACAATACAACTTAGTCTTTAACCTACAAATTTTAAATCCTTTCCTTTCCTTTCTTCTGGGGTGGTCTGCACTGATCTCTTAACTCTGACATACCGGTCAAAACACCACAGTGTGTGTCTGTGTGCAGGCATGTGTGCAGAAGTGAGGGTATGATTCAGAACTCATAACAGTTAAACAAGGTTTTAACACGCCACTATTTAGGGTTTCAACCAGCATTAAGAGGGGGAGGGCGTTATCGGGATAGAGCCACCTTTGTGGGAACAAAACTATTTTCTATTTCAGTCCTGGAAGTAAACCCTCGATCTGTAGTGAGCAAATGTAAACATAATTATACCTCTAGAATTTGTCTTGAGCTTCAATCTTTACATAACACAGCGGTGAGAGTTTAAACCAATGTCTCCGAAACTTCATATTGTGTTCAGTTATCAACCAAATGGAACAATTGGTTTTATAAACATAACACATCTACTTAATGCTTAAAGGGTTGAAGCTAAAACAACCTAAACATGGCTTTATCATACTTTATTACCAATCTTTTATGTTGTCGTGATTATAAATCTTAGTGACAGAGATCTCTATTCTTAAATCAACTATTGCACAAAATATGCAAGATTTTTTATAGCATATACATATATTTTGAATAAAACAATTTCTATTTTAAAACAATATGAGAGAATTACTGTGGCAGCAATTGTGATAATTGATTGAGTTTAAAACAAAAGCTGAATTCATTCTCTCGTTTCAGCTTGTCCAACGGGAGAATTTGCGTCTTTTCTCTGTTTTACATCATTATTGATAATAATAATAAACTTTATTTGTACAGCACCTTTCATTAGGGCTTGGCGATATTGGCAAAGTCTTCTATGCCGATATAGATCATTTCATATCTCAGTAACAATATATATCACAATATAGCATGTTGTCTGTTGATTCTATATGAAATAACCACATGGTAAAGCCTATTTCTGTATACCCCAGTGTGAATTTAATACTTTACTGAAATTATGAAGAAAATAATTAAAATATGAAGTATGTATAAATATTTCCATATACTGGTCTACACATTTGTTAATTGCATTTAACTGAGTGGTTATGCAAAGTGTAATGTAAAATGCAATGTTAAAATGATATTCCCTCAAAATATTTCACATCAGATTTTCTGAGAAATGTGTTATTATGTGCTTGTTATTATCAATTTAGACAATGTAACTGTGTATCATGATATCTCGATTTCATCACGATACGATTCCATTGAAATATGATAAATTATGATATTGAATTATTGCCCAACCCTACCTTTCATACAAAAAATGCAGCACATAGTACTTTACAATAAGGGGAAATTGACATAGAATGACTGAAAAATAGAGAAAATAAGATGAAAAATAAAACACACTTGATAAAATAAGATAAAAATAAGATGAAATAGAATACAAAGACAACATTAATGCTGCAGCATCAAAAGGTCTCTACTCTCTTCTACTCTTTTTTTTCTTTTCTACATCACTGGTGGAGATTTGAATTTTTAAGATGAAAACTCACAACGTATGAAAATGTATTATCTTTGGGTTATGGACTGTTGGTGAAACAAAACAAGCCATTTTATATTAATATATTAACTTTGGATTAGGGAACTTGTGACGGACATTTTTCACTATTATCCGACAATTTATGAAGTAAGCAAGTCATGATCGAAATGAGAAAATAATCATCAGATTCATTTAAAAAAATGAAAACAATCATTAGTTTCAGCCCAAATCTGGTATTATAACGTACTGCTGTTGTGGTTACAGTTAGCCAACTTTTTATGCAACACAGCAAATGTAACACTTTTGTTTTGAAAGGTTTCCATGAACCCTAGGGCCACGAAACTTTCCTCAGCACCTCGATGATTACGCAAACTAAACTTTCAATTCAAGTGGAAAAAAACGACTTCAAAGCAAACTATTATAACAGCAATATGTATAATAGGAAATGGGATTTGAGGTTTTAATCTCTGCCTTGGCTCGCATCCAGCACACCTGGCCGGGCTCACACAAACACACAAACAGGATCCTCAAAGACTTACAGATACAAATTGGCAACAGAGATCACTAAACAGTCGTGTAAAGCTGGGCTCAGTCACTTCCTTTAAATACAACCGTTCTGTGGTTAAAGCTTTCTCTGTCTGCTCAAAGGAAGAAAGAGAAGGGAGGATCGCAGTCGGCAGAAAGAAAGGGAGAGTCGAGGGAGGAACTGGAAGATTTGAAAGCAGACAAAAGAATGCCGAAAATGAAAGATGTTAATGAAAGACAAAGACAGTGAGAGAGGAGAGAATACAGGGATGGAGAAGAAAGAAAATAAAGGAGGAGAAGAAGAAATATTTTTCTCCCAGTTGTTGACATGGTGTCAGCCGCAGCTATCAGGGTTAGAAAAACACATCAGAGATTTGTTTGCTCTGTGAGAGTAAACTAGCCGGAGCAACGCCCTAACCCTGCATCGCTTTCTCACACACACACACACATACACACACACACTGAGAAAAACAAAGTGCGAGGGGCAGGTTGGCTCTTGCAGCAGGGAAGCAGTTTGCAGAGCAGACAGGGAGAGTGAGAGGCATTAGGAGGTTGATCTAAGGCGTAGTCCACATTCACTTACCTGGTCAGGTGGGGCGGGTGGCGGGGGGCAGAGAGACAGACAGTTTTTTAAAGTAACATCACCAAAACAGTGACTCTACTTAACTTTAACATTTGCTCTAAATACCCGATGTCCAGCAGTTGTTTTTCCTCCTCAATAATCCTCCTCTGGGATCTGTGCCATGTCTTGCGGAAGGTAATGATGAAAAGGATTCCCATGTTTCCGACATGCAAGCACTGATGCAAATCAGCGGTATTAATAAATAGAGGCACAGTGGATGAGTAGTTTTCTAGCCCCGAGGTACAGATACGTGACAGATAGATGAAATATTGTGCGTGAATGATCAATAGATCAAGTAGATGATGGCTGAACTTTTTTCAACTTGCCGCTGCCGTGTTTGACCATAGCAACCGCAAAAACCACACAGAGGCAAACGATGGAGGAGCCCGGGGGTGTCAACCGGTCGTTAGAGAACAGTAATTACACACAAAATATCACAAGAAAGCAGCCCATGAGCCGTGATGCAAAGAGATCATTCACATGACACACAGCATTAACAGGAGACAAAGTCAGACACAAAGTCAGACACAAAGTTGAGTTCACACATTTAGAATGGCAGATGACAGGACGTCAGATTTTAATTTGATTTTATCATTTTACATCGTCATTCATTGCAGCATTAGAAATTCTAATGGTTTGTGGGGGTCTCTTTTACGAGACCCCCACAAACTCAAAATTTAGTCGCTTTTGGGGGAGCTAATAATTCAACACTGAACTCAGTATTATCTAGCACCAAGTAAAAGTGTAATAGTGTTCAAAATAATCAGACAATCACAATCTAAACTGCCACTTGGGTGTCAACTATGGGTGCTACCATTGTCCAAATCCACGATTTGACTTTCGATTTTAAGGTCACGATTCCATTCGATATTTGATTTAAATATTTTTTTTCAGCACCATGGGCTATATATAAAGATCAACAGATCATTGGTTTTATGCCCTGACAGCGTTCATTTACATTTTCAAATTCTTCTTTAAAAAATTGGCAAAATACATACATGGCATCAAGCGTTATATTTTTTTTCTAATGTACCACAATAAGGCCATATGGTCAAATTTAAATAATGTATTCAATATGTAAGGGATAATGTACAGCGAGACGGTCATTGTTGTGAAATAAACCCCGGCAGGGCGATGCGGTGGACGAAAGCTCAATTTCATTACATTTTTGATTTTGAATCAAAATTCAAGGGGCTAGGGTCGCAAATTAGACAATTATAATCAGGATACATAATTTCCATATAAAGTGAATACAGCATTAGTATGAGCAGGGACGTGACAAAGAGTGCCATCTACAGAAAATCTAACAACATGAGAAGAAAGTCCAACAACAACAAAAATGTGAGATGACATTCTAGATTCTGATTCTAGATTCTGTAGGCTGTTCTTACTGTAGGGTATATGCTTAGCATTTGGTTCGAGTGATACTTGTGTATAGTAGAACAATAGAGTTTATTTATTCAAACTTAAAAGGGCCAGAGGTTGATGCTGATGAATTTAACGTCTCAGAGAAACATTTGGAAATACTTACAAGGGTTTTTCATGAGATGAAAAAGTGAAAGAGAGCTGAAGGACAGCTAATGTACTTACAGTACAAGGAGGTGTCAGTGAGTTGTGTTTCATTTCTGTAATTAGATTAGCTACATCAACACATACACATTCATACGACATATTTCTGTGTTTGAGTGACTGGCTAACATCCTCTAACCCCCTAATAAGCTTTAGTCATGTCATTAATACTGTTAGAGAGGTATTAAAACACTCTGATCTGTTTGTTTCTCGTGTGTGTGTGTGTGTGTGTGAGAGAGAGAGAAAGAGAGAGAGACCTGTCATTGGTTGTGTATAGTACATGTCTGCCTGCCTGTGTCAGCCTGTGAACATAAACATAAACCCTCATTAAAATACTGTTAATCCCTTCCCATGACATACAACCTGCCTTCAAACACACGCATACACTCACGCATGCAGCACATGAAAACATGACGTTATTAGGGAGGTGATTTGTCATTCAGGTGAGTTTATCATTCTTAGCTGTGAAAAGCTGCACTGTTAAGCCTTAGGACCTTTAGTTTGAAGGTGATAGCTGGTGGGGTATTTAGTTAGCATGAATACAACTTTGAGAAAATAAACCTAAAAAAAACCCTAAAGCTTATTTTATTCTGGGAGCTTCCTTTGGTGATAAACACACACACAAGCCAATGCCAATTCAGAAGTGCCTTAAACCTGCATTCTTTCTAATAACCAGCAGGGGGCGACTCCTCTGGTTGCAAAAATTAGTGTTATTGTATAGAAGTTAATGAGAAAGTTACCCTTCTAATCACTTGATTTATTACCTCAGTAAACATTGTAAACATGAGTTTATGGTCTCAATCGCTAGTTTCAAGTCTTCTTCAATACAGCATAATGTTCATTTAGTAAATTATGGTCCCATTTAGAGTCAAATAGACCATAAAGCAGGGTATGCTATGCTTGTGATTGACAGGTCACTACCACGGCGTTGTCCGGTCTGGGTTTTGTCTGTGTTTTCGTCTTACAACTTTGACCCTTTCACAGTGTGTTTTCAGTTCATGAAGGTTAATTGCAACATTTTGGTCGCCTAAAAGTGTCTTATTCAGCGTTCAGTTGTACTTAGCTCCACCCTCTTGTGTCACTTCTGGTTGCAAAAAGACTATTTGCAGACAGCCAGATACCAAGATGACGATGGCCAAAGTGCTGACCTCGAGGCTTCAAAACGCCAGCCCACAAACCAACGGGTGACGTCACAGTCACTACGTTTACTTCGTATAATCAGTCTATGAGTGAAACAAGTAGAATGAAAGCAGCATGAAACAGTCTGATTTCCATTTTGGGCATTTTAGCAGCAGAATACTCTGCATACCACAACAGACATTTTCTTTATTCAGAGGGAAGGGCAGCTATTTGACATGTGTACCCACTTGTACCCTCTTATATCATCATTTACACTTGTTTCTCTTTGAGATTAGTAAGGCTGTAAGTGTTTGTTGAACTGGAATAGTTGTGTGTGGACCCGCTGTCACCAAGTCTGTCAAGATTCAATCTTGATATTCACGCGATAAAAAAATCTTTTGAGAACCTTTTCTAACCCATGGCAGAAGACAGCTCTTGTCCTTGGACATGGGACCTACCTGAAAGTGGCGCTCTGCTTGTTTCACATGAGTTGAAGTGGAGGCATCGGTTAGCGAAACAATCACTCTTTTCTCTGAGTTGGTTGCGAGCCTCACCGTTTAACTGACTGCTCTTATTACGCATTTAATGTGCACTGTGGTTTATTTAACTCTCCGGAGCAGTATTTCCTCCTAATTTTCCTGCTAAATGAATAGATTTCCCAATTGTCCTGTTACTGCCAGCTGACTTTTGATACTCTACATATACATATATAGAAATATCAGAAAATGCAGTAATATCCACCTAACTACTCAATTTAAGACCACTTTAAACAGTTCTGAACAATGTATACATTTAGAAAGCTGCAGCACCAACACTTTTTGTTATCCATATTATTATACCCCTGCGACAACATAGTCGGGGGCATATAGTGCTCTGCGTGTCCGTCCTTCCGTTTCCGCAGCACAACGCGGAAACTATTACTATATTATTCTGGCGTGTCATTTGTACGCCATGTAGTCTGCACATGTACTGAGTGATCATGTCATGCCGCAACATTTTAATTATGTTTTTAAGGTTGCTCAAAGAATTCAAGACGTGCAGAAATAAATACCAAAACTTTTGCAATGTGTGTCAGTTATTGTGAATATCTGCAAAAATGCCAAACTGAAAAAGAAAAGCAAATAAGAACAGCGATGAGGAGAAAGTGAGAAAGAATGTGTGTTGAGCACACTTTGCCATCCGCAGAGTGATGTCTGATTTACCTTGGAAATAAACAGATGGAAAGTGAAAGAGAACAAATGAGAGGAGAGATGAGAGAGGGGGAGGGTCCAAACTGCTATCTGCCATGCAGAGAGGCATGTTTACTAGTGGTGTTTTTCAAAAAGACATCTCTCTCTGGGAGCAGCTATTTGGCTCCCGCCAGGCAGTTGTGACAGGGAAATACATTAGGCCTGATTTGGTTTGTTTTGGTTGTTTTGGAGATGCTGCAATTATGAGAGACAGGGGGCTGGTGATCGAGCTCGGTCAGTTTGATTCTTTTTCTTGTTCAGCCAGCTGTCCTGTGCTCGTTTTCTCCGGCTCTTTTGCTCTTTTCCCACCTGTTACGCTGTCTTAATTCCTACCTTACTCTCCACTTTCATCCCTCCCTTGCTAGAGTAAAATTGTATGAATTTTTTCATAAATGAATTAAAAGTGAAAAAATTGTGCTACTTGAAATGTATCAGATAAACTATAGTAATAACAAATCATTCTGTTCTAAAAATATTGATTTTTTTATCAGCAAATAACATGAATCCCTAACTTAAATACTAACCCACAACATGCTTAAAGGTGCAGTGTGTAGGATTTGGCGGTATCTAGCGGTGAGGTGAGGAGATTGCAACCAACTGAAGCCTCTCCGTAGCGTGTTGGAAAGTTACGGTGGCCGATTACAAAAACGCGAATGGCCCTATGTAGAGCCAGTGTGTAGATGTGAAGTGTACGTGGAAAGTGAGTGGTGAAGCAAGAGAGAGAGAGAGTGGCGGCGACAGGAGCGAGCAATGTTATTGTAGAGCAGAGTTTGTTTTGTCCGTTTTGGGCTACTGAAACATGGCGGTCTTCGTGGAGAGGCGACCCGCTCCCTATGTAAATATAAACGGCTCATTCTAAGGTAACGAAAACACGATTCTTATTATCAGGTGAATATACACAAAAAAAAACATAATTATCAATATTATATTCCTTTTCTGCCAATAGATTCCCCTAATCGTTACACACTGGTCCTTTAACCTGTATTTGGAAAGACTTTGATGGAATGGTGCAGCCATAAAAATCATATAATCATATATCTTCAATGACGAGCTGAAACTAAATGCTCTGTATATGATACTATTATTAGACTGTCTGGAATAAGATGATTTCAACAACCTTGAAGCTACTTAAGGGGGAAAGAGGAAACTGTATGTTAAGGGGTTAAAGAAAAATACCATACGACTAATCCAACTGTAGTTCTCCTTTCCTCTTATTCCACTCTCTCTCTCTGGACAGCAGCCAGATGGTTATGGTCAATAACGGGTGCTACAGGAGTTTATAAGTGTATGTATGTGTGTCAGAGAAAGCAAGTTCATGTGTGTCCATTTCAAAGGCTCTTCTCAAACAGACCTCTCCTTTAATTCTGCTGCCCAGCAGGACACATACTCTCTCTCTCTCTCCCTCACACACACTCTCTAACACACACACAAACATGTCTCTCTCCTACGAGGGGCTAACAGGGTGAAGTGAGTGTGTTTCCATCTGAACAGTAGGCTCTCTTCAGGGCGGGCGCGGCTCCGGGCGCTCGGGGTCCTGAAACTGACATGTTGGGATTTGGCCTTTTATCAGCGACATCAGTGTGTTTCATAATCTGGGTCAGGACCCTGATTTGGGTCACAAGTAGATTAAATGTGGTCTCAAAATTCTTCAGGAAACACAAACGGCTTCAGCTGCAGCTGAACAAGTGGCTTGTCACTGCACGAGTGCGTTTCTGCAGACCACACGGGTGTATAGATGCTGTATAGCACCCTGCTAACAACAACTGTTGACTGTGGATTGCCTGATAATAATGAAGTAAATCCTACAACCCCTACAAAAACAGCTTATGGTGTAATGTTGAGACTGATGAAAGTACGTTTTTTTGTATCCAATCCATTCAGAAAACTTATTGTCAACAACCAAAATTAAGAACACATTTGCATTATAAGCAAAAGTGTAGCCTTGAATCGGTATGTTACAACACACCAAACATTTATAGCTGCACAAATACAAGCTGGTAAACTTCTTCTAGCTATTTGGTAGATATGAATAGATTGTGTTAGCTGTGTGTGGTAAGTGAGGGACATTTTTTCCAGTATTGTCAGTATCGTTGTGTCGTGAGCAGCTCTCTTTTGCGAGTAAACGACATAAGTGTAGCTGTATTGTTGTCCAGGTGGAAACAGTATGACTTATACAAGCTGTACAGTGCCAGAAACAGGTTGTGAAAAAAAGGTGTGAAAATTTGTCATAAATAGGGAGAAAATCGGGAGAACCCGGGAGGAAACCGGGAGACGGCAATGAAAAACGGTAGTCTCCTGGGAAAATCGATAGGGTTGGCAAGTATGGTTAGATGTAGTTTATTATTTGTGAACATGAAGGCCTGAAAATCTAATAATATTTTCTTTTGAACAAGTGTCATTTGAAAATGTATGCACTGCATCCTGGATCTGGTTTATATTGAAGTGTGGTATCTTGTAAGTTCATATTCGTACAATGAAAAATCCTCAGACCTCAAACCAAAACACAAGAGAACAGTTCATTGGATCACTGTACCTAGAGTGTACCTGTCTAACAGCAACTTTAAACAACAATTAATACTATGATAATCACCCTTTAGATTGCTACATCTCTGCTCATGTGGAAACCAATGAGTTTTTTAGTGACAGTGACCTTTGTGACCCCAGGGTCACCTGACGAGCTCTACCCATAATCCCTAAGCCAAAGGCCAACCAGGAAGGTGAAGTCAACGTTTCTCTTCTATACAAAAGATCTCGCTGACTTCCCCTGTTTACTCAGACACACACACACACACACACACACACACACACACACACACACACACACACACACACACACACAGGCTCATGTAGACACAGGCAAACATACACACAGAGCAGCTGTTTAAACTTTCTTTGCAGTGAGACTACACGGTGCTGAAAGGCAGCCTCGCCGCAAACATGGATGGAAACAAGTAAACAAATAATCCTCAGTAAACAATACAACATGTTGGTAAACAGCAGTTAAATGTACCAAACCAACTGTTGCCTGTAGTTTTTTTGTAGCCCACTCACATGGATGCCAAATTACAGTAATTTCGCATTTTTAATACAAGAGGTTTAACTAATGTTGGAGAGACACTTCACCCACATCTTCAAATAACATATTTTCCACTGAGGTAGTAGCTGTTTTATTTGCCAGGATTTTGAGATATGTGCAGCTGAGACTTCGGTCAATACCTCGATACAACAGGATTGACTTGCATTTCACAAAGTCAACAGTAATAACTCTCTCTAGAAGCAATGTCCTGGTTACTCAGAATCACTTTCTAAATTCTATTGCCATGGAGATCTGTGGATTATCAACAACAACAACAACAACAGCATGTGTCCTTCATGTTCGCGAGAAGAGTCCATCTGAACGACCCACTGATGTGGTTTCTGGACTTCATTAATCAATTTATTGTTGTCTACCAGTTGAAATGTGAAAAGTTTTTGTCGTCAGTCACCGCAGCAAGTCTTCTCATGACTTCTACCACTTGAATGCCAAGCATTTTGTGTACTGAACTATTGCAGCTTCTCTTTGAAGGCAACAGTGGACAAAGGAGCACTGTCTAAGCCTCATGGGAGCTGCAGTCTTTTGAATTACAACAAATTTGATTGCTGTTTTATGTTTATGATGGTGTACAGAAGTAGGGATGTCAAGGTAAGGCGATTTTCCCATTGGTTAATAAACTTGTGACACCAGCCGGTGTTACACCGGACATTTTATAAGAAAAGATTCCGGTCAATATCTGTAGAGAGCTTACTTTGATCTTTAACGCTGGATGGCTGTGTGTCTGGCCT
>CAKALG010016959.1:0-12827 GCA_916700815.1 Helicolenus hilgendorfi | reverse complement strand
ATGTAGCATTACATTCACCACTGTGGCTTTAGTGACAACATTGTTTTTACCCAGGCAACGAGGGATGTCTGTGCTCCACATGCCCAGAGATGTGCACTCTGTGTCAGCCGTCCCATTCAGGAGGAAACCTTCCTCACATGTTGACGTACACCGAGAACCAAAACTGAACTCTTCATGGGGATCAGAGCAGATAAAGGAGCCATGAGAGGGAGAGCTCAGGGTGGGACATCTCTTAGCTGGAAGAGAACAGACAGAGAGAGACCAAGATATTTAGGAGCTTTATATGGTAAAGACATCTAAACCATTAAATTCAGAGCTATTCTTTGGATTATAATCAACAGATTATGATACAAAGATGTATACTTTACCCAGGCATAGAGGGATGTCTGTGCTCCACATGCCCAGAGATGTGCACTCGGTGTCAGCCGTCCCATTCAGGAGAAAACCCTCCTCACAGGTTGACGTACACCGAGAACCAAAACTGAACTCTTCATGAGGATTAGAGCAGATTAAGGAGCCATGAGAGGGAGTGCTCAGGGTGGGACAGCTCTTAGCTGGAGGGGAATAGGTAGAAGGAGAGACCAACAAGATATTTTAGAGCTTTATGAGATAAAATGTTATCGGAACACTTTCTAAACCATGCAATTATGAGCTTTTGTGTTGATTACAATCAATAGATTATGATATAGATTGTTTTTACCCAAGCAACAAGGGATGTCTGTGCTCCACGTGCCCAGAGAGGTACACTCTGTGTCAGCCGTCCCATTCAGGACGAAACCCTCCTCACAGGTTGACGTACACCGAGAACCAAAACTGAACTCATCGTGGGGATCGGAGCAGAATAAGGAGCCATAAGAGGAGGAGTAGTTCAGGGTTGGACATCTCTTAGCTGGAGGGGAACAAGGAGAACAACAACCCAGCTTTACATGGAAAAGATGTACAGTCAAGCCACCTGAACCATTAAATTAAGAGCTCCTCTGTTGTTTGAGAAAGACAGATAATGATAAATTTTTACTTTCTTTCTGTTTGTTTTACCCAAGCAACGAGGGATGTCTCTGCTCCACTTTCCCTGAGAGGTGCACTCTGTGTCAGCCGTCCCATTCAGGACAAAACCCTCCTCACATGTTGACGTACACCGAGAACCAAAACTGAACTCTTCATGGGGATCGGAGCAGACTAAGGAGCCATGAGAGGAGGACTTCACAGCAGGACATCTCTTAGCTGGAAGGTAAACAGAGAGGAGGAGAGACCAACAGGATGTGTTAGAATTTGATGTGTTAAAGTGGTACCAGAAAGAAATTAATTAATTTAATCTTTTTACCCAAGCAACGTGGTATGTCTGCACTCCACATGCCCAGGGAGGTGCACTCTGCGCTGGCTGTCCCGTTCAGTAGAAAACCCTCCTCACAGGTTGTCGAGCATAGAGAACCAAAACTGAAGGGACCATTTGGGTCAGAACAGGATAGCGAGCCATGGGGAGGATTTATTGGGTTACACCTCTTAGCTTGAAGAAATACAGAGACAAGGGAGAGACCATTACACATACAAGAAAAAGAAAGTGTGTTACTTGGTGACATCACCACGTTACGTTCAAACTCCCTTTGGCGTGGACTTTGTAACTTTGCAGACCTTTTACATGCACAAAAACACTTTACAACACACTAAAGGAAAGTGAAAAAGCTCAAAAGCATAATCGTTCCTCTTTAAGCTGAAGGAGCAATGAGAACAGTGACTGTGGTCATACCCTTGCAAACAGGAAGTTCATGACTCCAGTTGCCCTGGGAAGAGCATTTCGTCATGTTTGTGCCAATCACATCAAATCCTTCTTCACATCGCACGGTACATATTGAGCCATAGCTGTTCACACCGATAGGGTCCTGGCATTGCATGGCGGCATGGGGTGGAGTCTGTAAACTGTTGCACTGTACCACTGGAGAAGAAGAAGAAACTCTATCACTCATCAGAACACAATTTTGTCTGTTTCCAGGAAGCTTTGGTTGCTTCCAGCGGAGCCTTGACATAATTTCTGTGACCCACCTGTGCATGTAGGTGTAGGGTTGCTCCATTGACCCGAGGCCAGACAGGTGAATGTGTTGTCTCTGGTCTGGTAGTAGCCTTCCTGGCAGGTGAAGTTACACCGTGAGCCAAAGGAGAAAGGCTCCACAGCGTCCACACATGTCATGTTGCCAGTAACAGGAAAGAAAACGGGGGAGCACTTTTTTACTGTGGTGGGATAATATAGATATAAATCACACTTTGAGTCCACTCAATGGAAATCAATGTAGATATGAAATACATCAGTTATGACTCCACTTTTATAAACATAGCATGAGGTGAGGTGAGGGTATTGAATAACCATGCTGACATAATTTACAGCTAAGGGAAACAGTAACTTTCCACCCCACATTAAACTACAATGTTGTTTTCCCAGATGCAGACATAAATGAGTGTGAAGTAAAGTGATAACAGGTGTGACCTGAATCTGACCTGCTGTACAGTCTGGATAGGATGTGACTACACGGCTAAGTATTAGTAAAATGTGGCCGTCAATGTATTAACAGGCGTCAAGTATTGCAAAAAAGGAAAATGAAAAGTGGCAGTTGCAGAGAATTTCACAACAAGATAAAAAAATTCCCATTATTAGAAAGTGGCAGTAGGCGGTATATATCTGGCATCATTGGGCAAAAGTTCCATAGTAACCTTTCAGCATATTGTAATTCAAGTGTTCTGAGAGATAACTAAACTTCTGCATCTGATTTTTCAGGTTACCTGTTTCATGTACTACTGTCATGATATAGTGACCGTTTTATAAAAATAACTTCTTTTAATCGTATTTGCTCCAATCTCGCCTTCTTCAGCTTTAAATACTACGACTACATTTTTAATCAGGTTAAGCTAATGATATTGTTTAAAACATGATTGGGTTTAATTTTACATTCAGAGGTAATCACTTTTTGGGCATGCTGGGACACTGGCTGTCCACTGGTCACAGATTGTTAGATATATTATTTTATTTAAAGGGTAACTTTGGTATTTTCCACTCTATTTTCCCATGTTTTTGTGTCTAAGTGACTAATGGGGACAACAGTTTCTGAAATTGGTCCATTATTGAGGGAGAGCGCTGCAAACGGGCTGTAATATGGTACTATTGGGGCAAGCTTGCGCCATCATTTACATCCACTAAAAGTGCTTGTTTTTGCCATGACAGGCTCTGGTTGTTATTATAAGTGTCTGACATTATGGAAAGAGTCTCGCTCAAGGAGAAGTTTTGTTCTGAAATCTTCCGTTGCTGGAAGACAACGGTGGAATCCACGGTGGAAACGAG
The DNA here is from genome assembly GCA_916700815.1 of Helicolenus hilgendorfi. NCBI lineage: Eukaryota > Metazoa > Chordata > Actinopteri > Perciformes > Sebastidae > Helicolenus > Helicolenus hilgendorfi. Next base: position 9,502 of record CAKALG010016959.1, on the reverse strand, counting down.
AGTGCCAATCGGGCAGAGTTTGCTGTGTTGGAGTACAGAAAGCGTAGCTTAGTGTTATCTAAAAGATTTTCAATGTCATGGCTGAATATTTAGATGATTTCCACAATGTGGAAGAGGTCTTTTAATTCGATGCCCACCTGTGTTTATTTGAGCCAGAGTATACGGATAGACGGGATCGAGCGAAAGGTAAGAAAAAGGTTTTATTTCTTTGTAGGGTCCTTTCCATAATGTTGTCAGACACTTGTAAAAATAATCTGAGTCTGTCGGTGGCAAAAAAAGAAGCACTATAGTGAACATAACATTACATTGACGCTGCTCACTTGCCTTCGCAGCTCGTTTTGCATCTGCCGGTTACAGTGTTCTTCCTCAATACTGGACCAGTTTCAAAAATTGTTGTCCCCATTAGTCACTAAGCACAAACACTTATATAAAATATGGTCCAGGTTGAAAATACCAAAGTTACCCATTAACTCAGAGAAAGAGGTCATGGCTGGTTTAAATATATAATGACAAAAAGTTTGCTCACCCTCTTCACAGCGTGACCCCAAGAAACCAGGATGGCACTGGCAGGTATACCCCCCTACAGTCTCCACACAGTCTGCATTGGCACTGCAGGAATCCTGTTTACAAGAGGCTGCATACATACAGAGAGAGATCTCATCTCACATGCTATAATAAGTCTACAGTAAATGTGTCCATGGAAGAAAATATGTAGTGTTTTACCTGTGTAGCAGGCGGTTCCCTTCCTCTTGCGACAGCTCTCATTGTTCCACTTGGCTGTGTCTTTGTCCCTCTTAATGTAGATCTCCACACAGTCCTGAGCCGCTATGTCATCTGGCTCCTCTGGTGCCCAATTCTGAGCCTCTTCAGGCACCTTCTCACCTTTCTCACCTTCCCTGATCCACTCTCCACCCTTTTTGACTACGCTTATCCAGTAATATTTTGAGTGAAACGGCAGCAGATTGTTGATGAAGTCACTCTCCTCCTGGTTCCGGATGGGCACCATGTCTGTGAAGTGCTGCTGGCACCACTGGCGGGCCTCATGATATCTACGGTTTGGGCTGGTGCTGTAGTTGTAGGTCCATGCCTGTGCTCCTCCTCTGCTGCTCAGGTCTAATAGATTAAGTTAATGGATTATCACACAAAATTAAGAAAAACAATTATCTGAAAGAGTTTGATGCCAGTAAGATTATGCAGACCTACCTTGGACAAATACAATCAGTGCAGCTATCAGCATCATGTGATGCAGGCTTTGCATCTTTGTATCAACTGATTCTTGAAACATCTGAAATAAAAAGAGATTTTTTTCTCATAATTGTATACGAGTGTGAAACACTTGCAATGATATTTCACAGGTCTTACCAAATTTTGGTATGTCCAGTCACTCAATCTTGTGGTTGCATTTACTCCACTATTAGTTGACTCTCAGGGAATGACTCAATGACCAATTTTGTAATAGCACTGTTGGCGTAACTTCCTTTCAGGGAGGACACCACTCTACCACCCATAACTCTCTGGGAACACAAACACACAAACCCAGGCATACATGCTCCACACACATACAAAACCTTTTAAAATTCAGTTCAAGTTTATTTATTTAAATTTATCTTCAACAAAGATACAATACACCTCTAATGTTGTTAAACGAGTTTACATATGACTATATCCATGCAGTATATCCAAATGAAGCTTTAAAGGGGACATATCATGAAAAAGTCACTTTTTCAGTACTTGTGCACATACATTTGGTTATTTGGAATGCCTACCAACCCACAAACTGTAAAGTAAGACAACAGAGTCTGTTTTTTGTGGGCTGCATGGATCAGAAAACATGTGATTCAACAAGCCATTCAGATTTGGCTCCTGTTCCTATGTCACATCATCACTCATTAGAATAGCTGTGCGTTTCAATAAACATACTACCATACTATTGAGTATGAAAGAAAAATATTTAGTATGTCCCAATTCATAGTATGTCAAATGCAGTTTGCCAAAAATACCAGGCTGTCCTACTGCATCCAGTCACATTTTGCAGTATGCAAACCAGCATGCTTTTCTGGCTATTCTGACCCACAATCCGCTGCGCAGTATATACGAGTAATGAGCATGAGGGTCAAAGTTCAAAGCGAAATATTATGACAAATTAGTCCCTGCATGCAACAGTACGTTGCAGTATGCGATTTGGAACGCAGCATATATCGCACACAGCATGAGAACTACCTTTGCAAAGGTGCACCATATCTTTCTTGCAAGCCAATCACAGCAGACTGGACTTTGTAGGGAGGGGGTCTTAAAGAGACATGCACTAAAACGGAGTGTTTCAGACAGAGCATGAATACAGGTATATTTAGACCGACAGTATGAGGAAAATAATGTGTTTATTGAACATTAAAGCATGTAAACATGTTCTAGTAGAAGCCCAAAATACAAGTATGAACCTGGAAATGAGCATTATACGTCCCCTTTAACATACAGCATATTAGACAAAACGCTTAGCTAACTGATTATCCTAGCATACAGTACAGCCTGAGCAGCCAGTGACTGTTTAAGTTTATGCAGTAACAATGTACTAAAATGAATATGAGTAACTGCATTTGGGTCATTATATATATATTTTAATAAGACATATATGAGGTCCCAGTTGTCCTTCATCCCTGTGCCTCAGTGGATGGACTTGTCGATTCTTCAAGATGCCTATGAAGGACAAGAAGATTGGCATTAAAGGGACACTTACTGAATGATTTTCCGAACTAAATAACAGTAAAATATGTTTAACATTTTAAATAACAGAAGCGATAAACTTCAAATATTGAATGTGCATAACATGGGTGGAGCTGCTTTGGGCGAGAACATTTCAACACTGACCTTACTTGGGCAAGTTTCTTTCCTGTGAGAATTTAACAGACAAACAGATCACTATTGAGGTCTGTTGCAATAACATACATCTCTATTTCTGTGAAGTGTGATTGAGAAACACTGACTTTTTCTGCGCTTCATCCAGCAAAGACAGATGCAGCAGAGGGCCGAGGCGGCTCCACACCCAGCTACAGCCAACAGAGCCTCTTTATAGCCTGAGAAAATAAAACAGTGATTTTTATCCTGAGTCATACAATACTTGACAGTGTGCTATTTATTTTTACTACTACAACTACTGCTGCTGCTGCCCATAATAATAATAACATAATGTTTAATCAGGAAAAGAATCACTTTTGCAGAGAAATGCCCAAACCAGAACAATGGTTTACACAACTTCGAATAATTACTTGCACAATAAGGTCTGGGGCCGCTCCAGACCCCGGTGACCCCACAGGTAACATCCAGCGAGCACGTTATCCAGAAGCCAAGGTTGCATTTGAATCGACAGGTTGTGTTAAATGTCAGGTTTCCTCCCGGGCAGCTATGGTATCCGTTATCAGGGTGAGACAGAGGGGGGCATTCCACAGCTGGGGGGGCACACACAGGTTAAAGTTTATCAGTTATGTAACTTCTTACCTACTGTGAAAATAACACATTTTTTGAGCACATACATGCTGATGCAAGTATTTTGATCAGTGTTTTGAATGTGATCCTCAGCCTGTCCTCAGGAAACAGAGGAAACAGATGTAAGGCTTATTGTGACCACACATTCTGTCCAAAAAGACATGTAATGTTCTGAAGAAGCTCAGTCTGCAGAGGATATTCTGAGGAAGGAGGTAGTGAAGTCTATATATATACTGCACCTGACATTGCTGACAGTGGTAGTTTTCAGGTATGCCGCCACATAGTAATTGTCTGGGATAAAAAAATAATAGGCTTCTAAGGGGATAAGAGCAAATTAGAATAACATATAAAGTTGTATCGGTGCCTTATGTTTACAGAAAGAATCAACAACATCAACTACCTCTTGCTGATCTTAAACCTGCAATAATGTTTGTCCACTTTGGTGGCAGTGGAAACAAGCTGTGAACCCCAAACTGACATTATTGTCACCATTTAAAGGAACAGTGCGTAGCATTTATTGGCAGAAATGGAATATAATATTAATACATATTCTTTCTTTAGTGTATAATCACATGAAAATAATAATAATTTTTGTTATCTTAGACCAGGGGTCAGCAACCTTTACTATCGAAAGAGACATTTTAGGCAAAAAAAAAATCTGTCTGGAGCTGCAAAACATTTGAGCATTGTGATGAAGGTAACACAGTTTATAGTCTAAGTATAGAGTATATAAGTCTAATGCAGTTAGGGCCAAAGTGCAAATGTACGACGGAGTATTAGGGTCACGTTGATGGAAAAGAAATCATAGATTTCCAAAATAAAGTAAAAATATTACAAGAAAAAAAGTCGTAATATTACAAGAAAAAAACGTTGTACGCTTAGCTAACTGATTATCCTAGCATACAGCATAACATACTTCACGTTCACATTTCACGTTCACATTTACCTTCACATTTGGTTTATTGGGATCTAGTCACCCTATACTGCTTTTGACGTTGTGCTTTTGGGTTCGCTGTTTCTGAGTCATTACAATAGCATACATCATCACCTACTGTAATAATAGGTGACATATTTCCAGAAAGGTAACTTCTCACCTTTTTGGCACTGGTCTCCCTCGAAGCCAGGTTCACAGAGGCAGGTTATGTTGTTTATGGTCTCCTGGCATCTTCCTCTGCCACATGATGTTGCATTGCACTGGGCTGTTAAGAAAAAGTGCAATACTGAAACAACCTCCACCACTTTTGAGACTGTAACAACCTTCAAAACCAATCAGCTTTACATACCTTCATAACAAGCAGCGGTTTTGAGATTGGCACATTTCTCATCATTCCACTTCCCTCGGCTTTTTCCATTGTTCACGTAGATCTCCACGCAAAACTCTGTGTTGTGGTTGTTGGGCTCGTTTTCTGCCCACGACTGCTCACCGACCCACGTGCTGTTATTCCCGATCCAGGTCCAAGTTTCATTGATGTGGTTTTTAGTGATTCCAATCCAATAATATGGACTCCCTCTTTTGTCTGGCAGCCAGGAGACCAGATAGTCGTTCTCTGTCTGGCTTTGGATGACCACCATGTCTGTGTATCTGGTCTGGCACCAGTGTCGGGCCTGGGTCCAGTTCATGTTAGTATCTGAGTAATGATATGTCCAGGCCAAGGTAGTCTCAGCCAGGGAGCAACCTAATATATATTTTGAAAAGAGTTAAGTCTGGTGTGATAATTCACCATCCAACGTGAAATACAAAATGTTGTCTAACTAATCATATATTTTGCCTTAGTGTTATAACTAATACTCACCAAGGATGAGGATTAATATCCACTTCATTTTCAATGAGTGACCTACAAAACACCTGTAGTCTGTCCAAAGAGAAAAGAATCAGAAGCCAAAATATTGATTAAAACCATCATGAAAAATAAATTAATGAAAACTTGATTACTTACCCAAAGCTGGTATTTTAGTATAGAAATAATATATTTTCTAAAGTATATTAATTAAGCCTGCTGCTTAAGTCAAATCCTTGTTTTTCTAATTGTATCAAATATAAAACATTATACCACAGCGGTTCAGTAAGTGAATGGTAGTTAGGGACAAATGTCAGGCTTTTATATTTCTCTTCGGCTACTGCGTTGAACATTTTCATAGAATACCTGGATGTTTACTTGACAGAGTGAATGCATGTGATGATTGAATGACTGACTTTGTGACTTGTTGTACCTGAAGAGACCTTTTGGGAAATGCTCTTTGTTTCTGGTAAACGTGGGGGCAAATCCAGGGCAGATTTTTCAGTCATGGATGAAAAAAAAAGTCATTAAAAGGGAACACAAACAATACTAAAATGTTTAAAAATGAAGTAAAGCACAGTGAGAGTCACCAGTGAATCCTGGAGCCAAAACAATTATATAATTTTCCCAAAAAAGTTTATTTAAAAAAGGATGATTTTGCCAATTTTTGCAATTAAAGCACCAGTGTGTAACATTTCAGGGGTGTCTATTAGCAGAAAAGGAATATAATATTCATGACTGTGTTTATCAGTGTATAATCACCTGAAACTAAGAGTTGTTGTGTTTTCATTAGCTTAGAATGAGCCCTTCATATCTACATAGGGAGCGGGTCCTCTTCACGGAGTCCGCTATGTTTCTACAGTAGCCCAGAACGGACAAACCAAACACTGGCTCTAGAGAGAGCCTTTCATGTTTTTACGTTACCTGAAAGCCACCGTAGTTCCAACGCATTCTCATCACAACTCGCCATATACTGACGCTTTGTCAGACACCTCGGCATCACTCTTTTTGGTCGCAGTAAAGACGTGCTTAATGTTGTGAAGTAAACAAAAACACTTGCTTAGGTTCAGGCAATAAAACCACTATAGTTATAGTATTTGATTTGCTCCTAAAGTAGTGGTAATATGGTAAGGATGGCCTCTGAGCGAGGCAGCGTTACCATGGTTTAGCACTCGCCGGCTTACGTTACCACAGTCTTGGAAAGGGAGGAGTGAGCAGAGGGGTACTCAGTTGGTTGCAATCTGCAACCACACCACTAGATGCAACCAAATCCTACACACTGTCCCTTAAATTTCATGCTCTCACTTTAGCTGTTTAGTTTAGGTGATGTATTCCTTTTTGACCTTTACTTAGAGAACACATTTGCTTTGTAAATACTGACTAAAAACTTGTGCCACCTGTACATACTAGCACTTTGGAATGAAGCCTTTCCCTTGTCTGCTTCTCTGCATCCTGATAATTTCAAGTTTTTAACAGCAACAAATTACAGAGAAACAGAGTGCCCACGCTGTCGCCTTCAGTCTGATGGAAGATATCAGATCTATTTCTGGTTCTGCTGAAGTGCTGACATACATACTGTAGAAGACTTTGGGGAAACAATGGTATTGATGTTAAAAAGAGATTACCCCAGCAGTACAGCTCTTCCTGCCTTATCTCTCACTCTTATTCAACTATTCATCTCTGTCCCGACCATTGTGATGGAGGTGACAGAAACAGACAAGAGGTCTGTATTGTATTTGGAAAAAGGTTCTTCCTGGACCTCTGAAATAACACACGATGTCCTGCAAAGTCAGGGTAAATATCCCCGCTCAAAGTGTGGGAATATGTCGCATGTGGAGTTGATGGCTGGACCTTTGTACCAGTGTATCAGTCGAGTGACACGACTGACAATATTTCTATTTTATATTTATACACGCCTTTGTTGAATGCTCGATTCGGATTGGTCAATCACGGTGTTCTACGGTCTGTTATTTCTTTATAATTGCTATGCTATGTATTGCGGCAGTAGCTCAGTCCATAGGGACTTGGCTTGGTAATCAGAGGCTCGTCGGTTCAATTCCCCACATGGACCAAGTACCGAGTGTGAACTGGTAGCTGGAAGGGTGCCAGTTTGCCTCTTGGGCACTGCAGAGGTGTACTTGAGCAAGGCACCAAATCCCCAATTACTCGGGATGCCTGTCATGGGCATCTCAGGGCCCTCGCTCTGACATCTCTCCATTAATGCATGTATATAGGTCCTGTTAGTGCATGTGTGGGTATTTCGGGCTGGTGTGTACCATGTACTGTGTAAAATAACAGAGTGAAAACAAATTAACCGGTCATTGTTGTGAAATATACCCCTTCAGGGCAAAGCAAGACCCCTCCGCTCCACATCAGGGTGCCGCTTCGCCCTGTCAGGGTTTATTTCACAACAATGACCGGCTTGCTGAACATTATCCCTTACATATTTGTCATACCGGAATGTGCATAAAAAAGACCATAAGCAAATGATAGTTTGAAGTTTTATTATGAATAATAAACCAGCACTGCTTTAAACATCACAGAAATATCTGAATGATCATTTTAAATGCAATAAAATGTTAAATAAATAGTACATAAATACTGAAATTATTCACAGTTCAGCACCATCCATGACGTTATGACACATTTACAATATCATGAGCAGAGCCACATTTCCAGCGGGCTCATAAGGCTGTAGAACAATGTGTTCAATATAAAACTCCCCCTTGGGAGGAAATACATGTCTGGACGACATCACAGAGCAAATCATGAAATAACACATAATACAACAATCACATGCAAAGGTGTAGATCTGAAATATTGAGTTTTCCTGTTAACAAGTTTTATACTAATGCCGTTTATACTATGACTGGTGACTCACACACAGTTAATGTTAGAGAGTTATACAAGTGTCCTTAGTTGTTTCTGAAGAATATGACTGTTCTATATGAGGCTGTCGACGCTGTTTTTGTAGAACTGTGGAGGGTCCTCTATGTCAGAGGTGCTGTAAGAAAAGAAAAAAAAGGAGAAGATGAGCACTGCGATTCAACAAATCTTTAAAAAAACAGAACATTTTTCTGTGCTTCAAGCGAGGTGAATGCTAACCTGTTTAGCTCAAACTTGGTAGCCTTCTGCTTCAGTCGTTTCAGGATCCACATAGCCAGTGACAGACCGGATAACAGAGCGCCTCCTGTTACCACACCAGAAGTAATGGCAGCAGCCTGAGATGAGGGAGCTGTGGAAACATTACCAAATGTAAATTATTTAACTCAACCGTGTATTTTATGATGGTATTTTATTGAAAATATCTTCTAACATTTGTTCTCTTTCTGTTTTACCTTGGCAGGTGGGATTCTCTCCAGTACTCCAATTGCCATGACCTTCACAGGTCAGCGGGTCGCGTCTGTCTAATGAGTAGCCTTGGTTGCATGTGAAGGAGCACTGTGATTTGTACACTGGCTCTCTGTTGGAGCAGTTGATGTGACCGTTTTCAGGAGCCTTGAGCAACGGGCATCTCACCGCTGTAGGAGAAGACGGTAAGAATTTAGATGTTAACCATCACATAATGATAAAGGATGTCATTTTAGTGCCGCAGCCCCTTTAACCCATGCACGCAAATAGTGCAGCAAAATGTTTACCTGTGCAGTTTGGTGGTGTGGAGGTCCACTGGCCTGGATTTGCACACTCCATGCTGGGTGCACCTTGTAGCTCGTGGCCTTCATCACAGCTGAATATGCAGACAATACCAAGTGGATGGGGGGTCCCGGTAGAAGCAGGTGAGGACGGAGAAAGACTGCAGCTGATTTGGGCATTTGTTGGGATCTCAGGAGCAGGACATCCTTTTGCTAAAAAGAAGAGAAAAAGATGATGAGATGTCATGACATATAGCACAGAAACAGAGTACAAAGACTGTAAAGAAGCTATGCAGTAGTGTTGTAAGCGCAGATTTATGTGAACGTACCTTTGCAGGTAGGTATGTCTTCACTCCACTGTCCGTCTTCAGAGCACCGAGCGGTGTGAGCTCCCTTCAGTTCAAAGCCGGCTTCACAGCTGAAGCTGCAGGTGGAGTCTGGCCTCAGTTCAGTCAAAGGCTGGCTGCACTGGCTGATGAGGTGAGCTTCTCCCTCTGGTTTCTGGCAAGTGATGGCTAACACAGGAAAAAATATTCAGTATGTTTGTCAAAAAAGGCACAAAACAAGAAAACTGGGTGGTTGGATTCAACTTAAAGTGCGTCCTCACCTTCA
>CAKALG010016958.1:0-14991 GCA_916700815.1 Helicolenus hilgendorfi | reverse complement strand
GTGTGTGTACATAGTAGTCAAATGTTTGTTTACCTTGTTAAGCTTTTTTGTCCCTGTTTAGTGTAATATTATAGTATAGTAGTATATTATGTGCTGTAGTGTAATATTATAGTGTGTTCACGCTTACTTGGCCGTTAAAGCTGATTCTGAATCTGATTCTGGTTCCATGTGGTCCTTGGAGCCGGATCCAGTAATTACTGACGATAATGGAGCCTGAGGATACCGATGTCGGAACTGATCCACAAGTGGTACGCCGGAGACCTCCCAGGGAGGTTAGACCTCCACCACACCTGTCTGATTATGCTGTTGACTACCTCCCCATGGCCGAGCAGCACCAAAAACATCTGACCCAAGAAGACGGTAAGAAGTCACAACCCAGTTCAGCCCGTAGAAGCCCAGATCTGCTGCTTCACTTTGGGACTGCACCATATCTTCTTATCCATTAAGTAGGAGCCAGGCAGGTTCTTCTTCTTTTTCACAAAAAAATGAAGACCATTAGTTTATATTTTCATGCGTTTTACAACCAAAATCTAAAGTATTTTACAAACCATAAGGTTGTTATGCAATGGAAACGTAGTAGTTCACTACTCTAGCAAGTAGGATGAACCTTAGATACGACTTGGCAACGGGAGATATTTCTAGTCTGCTCAGCTCATAGAACCCTTATGAACGTTGTGCTAGCAAGATTCAAAGTCAATAACATTGCATATGGTTGAAAAACAGTATAATATAACAATATAATTTGACAGTGTGTTTAACAATAAGACTAGCTAGCTATCCAGCCATGTCGTTGTCCCCAAATCAATATCACAAACAAATGAGAGGCCCTGTGTAACTAGTTAGTAGGTGTCTATTATCAGGATTAAATGGACACCCTGCAGCCAATCAGCATCAAGTATTCCCCCAGACCATGGTATAATCATGAGTAAAAATGTAAGTTGCCACATAATTTATTATTTGTATTATATATTATTATATTTAATATCATGTAATGGGGTTGCATTGTATTGTATGATGGACTTTGGGGACCAAAGGTAAAGCAGATGATGTCATTGTGAACTTGCATCATTATCAGAGTGAATTTTGCTGAATAGCAATCTATTAACATTCATATGAATGGCTGTTTGTTTGTATTTCAGTTTTACCTTCCGATGTACAAAAAGTGATTGTTGGTGATGAAGAGCTGCAGGAATGGAGCTCCAGTCTGGACCAAGAGGACCCAGAGCCCCCACACATTAAAGAGGAACAGGAGGATCTCTGGACCTGTCAGGAGGGAGAGCAGCTTCAAGGGCTGGAGAAGGCTGATATCAAGTTCCCATTCACTCCTGTCCCTGTGAAGAGTGAAGATGTTGAAGAGAAACCTCAGTCCTCACAGCTTCATCAAAGACAAAGTGAACAGATTGAAACAGAAGCTGATGGAGAGAACTGTGGAGGAGCAGAACCAGCCAGGAACTCAGTTACAGATAGACATCCAGAACCTGATACTGATGACAAATTTGGAGACTCTTCTGAACCTGAGACTGATAACAGTGATGATTGGAAGGAGACCAGAGAACCTCAGTCAGGTTTAAACTCTCTGAATAATGATGTAGTCCCTGTCAGTGATTCCAGATGCAGTGCTGGTGAGAAACCATTCAGCTGCTCTGAGTGTCATAAACGATTTGGCTTTAAGGGAGATCTGAAGATACACATGAGGTCTCACACAGGAGATGAACCTTTCAGCTGCTCAGTTTGTAAGAAATCTTTTTCAGAGAATGGAATTTTACAGAGACACATGAAAATCCACACAGGAGAGAAACCTTTCAGCTGCTCAGTTTGTGGTAAAACTTTCTTGCAAAGTGATCATCTGAAGATACACATGAGAATCCACACAGGAGAGAAACCTTTCAGCTGCTCAGTTTGTGATAAAGCTTTCAGTGAAAGTGGACATCTGAAGAGACACATGAGAAGCCACACAGGAGAGAAACTGTTCAGTTGCTCAGTTTGTGCTAAAGCTTTCATTCAATGTGGACATCTGAAGACACACATGAGAATCCACACAGGAGAGAAACCTTTCAGCTGCTCGGTTTGTAAGAAACCTTTTAGACAGCGTGGAGCTTTACAGAAACACATGAGATCTCACACTGGAGAGAAACCTTTCAGTTGCTCGGTTTGTAAGAAACCTTTTACACAGCGTGAAGCTTTACAGAAACACATGAGATCTCACACTGGAGAGAAACCTTTCAGCTGCTCAGTGTGTGATAAAAGCTTTGCTGTAAGAGGAAAACTAAAGACACACATGATATCTCACACAGGAGAGAAACCTTTCAGCTGCTCAGTTTGTGATAAAGCTTTCAGTGAAAGTGGACATCTAAAGAGACACATGATAATCCACACAGGAGAGAAACCTTTCAGCTGCTCGGTTTGTAAGAAACCTTTTAGACAGCGTGGAGATTTACAGAAACACATGAGATCTCACACTGAAGAGAAACCTTTCAGCTGCTCGGTTTGTAAGAAACTTGTTAGACAGCGTGGAGATTTACAGAAACACATGAGATCTCACACAGGAGAGAAACCTTTCAGCTGCTCAGTTTGTAAGAAATATTTTACAGAGAGTGGAAGTTTACAGAAACACATGAGAATCCACACAGGAGAGAAACCTTTCAGCTGCTCAGTTTGTGACCAAAGATTCACTTGGTCTTCTCAACTCAAAAACCATTTGAAAAAACACAAGAACCAGTTCTCTCAGCTTCATCAAACTCAAACTGAGGAGAACAGAGAGGCAGAGCCTCCAGCCAGCAGCTCAACTGATCACATGGAAACAGAAGCTGATGGAGAGGACTGTGGAGGACCAAAACCAGTCAGAAACTCAGTTCCAGATAGACATCCAGAACCAGATACTGATGACGAAACTGGAGACTTCTGAACCTGAGACTGATGACAAGAGTCAGACTGGATACCTAAAGTTTTAAACAAAAGATTCACCAGGCTGTCACATATCAAAATTCATCAGTGTTTTTTTGACAGCAACAGCAGTAAATCTGCCGGTTCAGATGAAACTTTCAGCGGTACCCATCTAACGAAAATCAGTGTTATTAGTGAAGTGAGGTGCCTGCTCAGAGCCAAAGTATATTAAAAGACAATATTCACCCCAGCAACATCCTGTCGTACCGCCGCGTCTCTGGGAGGTCAGTTTTTGACTGCTTGCTTTAAAGCCAATGGAATGAAAAATGCCCTTTTAACTCTTTTAGATCACATCCTCAGTCATATTTTACATCTATTTAATAATAGATGTAAAAAACTAAATACAAAAAAAATATTTTTTTCCAACCAATTTCAACCAATCCATCCATGACATCCATCCATCAATCAAGCTGTAACTTTTAGCGACGAGGGAGGTGTGTGTGGAGCCACAGTTCTCTGTAGCTCCATTTCACGCTACATTCTAAGCCCTCCCACTTTTAGCGGTCCAATCAAATGCACAGGATTTGATTTAAATCCCTCTTGTAACTGTACACAGCTCAAATATTCCGTTACACTGGGGAATACTTGCAGTACAGAAAATGAAGACGCTCTAACTTCCGTTTCACTGGGAAATTAAGGTAAGAATCTCAGCTTGGAACTATTAATTAGCCTAATAAGGTTGAGTTGTTTTGATTTAGCAAACGCAAGCCATAACAATTTGTATGTAACATTAGGTGTTAATGTTATTTTCATGCTTGCGTACTTGTTCCAAATTCCGCTTGTCTAACTTGACGTTAGCGCTCTGGGACTTCTCGTTAGTAACGTTGCCATTTTGCTGACGATTGAGCTCTTTAGCCAAAGTGCGTAACGTTAGCTCCTGATAGTTCCATTTTGTTTATGCTAAGATAATATTGGCTAATACTGTCATAACCACAACGTAATTAAACAATTTGCTTTGGATTTGTTTTGGAACATAATAGGGCCCTATGAAGTCTGTTTATTTTTTCTCAATTCTGTTTTTTACAATTTAAGCACATTTTGTCATCAGAGTTTCATCACGTGGTGGATGAATACGATTCAACAAATCGATACGAAAATATTTAACATGTAATGAATATCAATAAATTTGATGTAACACAACATTGCAATATTATTTTACAAAGAAAGTGTTTCAATACAGCGATAAAACAAAACATTCAATCCTCATCTAATTTTTTTGGATGACTAACAGGCTACACCTCCGCCAGGTTTCTGTCTGTTTTTTTTCTGTCTGCGAGGCATTAGCGAGCCTCTCGGCTTGTGTCTTTGAACAGTTCACACATAACGCTCGAACATCGAGCCAACGCAGGTTTGCCTCTGATCTGGGGCTTTTTGTCAGGGAGCTCCAAAACTGTTGGCGAGTTGAAAATCAGGGCTAAAGTCGCGTAGTGCGAACTCGGCTAGTCGTCTCAGACGTCCTCTGCAATGTGACTGTGTGTGGACGAGATGAGCTTCTCCCTCGGTGAAACGGCGGCACAGAAAGCAGCGTGCCCGTAAATGACACCAAAACATAACAACATAGTTTTTCATTTTGGTAAATTCCACGATATTCAGCGATTTACAGTTGATTCCATATTTATTACCCAATTCCGCGATTCCATCCATGTTTTCTGTATCGAGGAAATCACAGGGCCCTATACTATTTAATGAGACAATAGTGTATACATTTAACTAAAATGGACCTACGTTAGTTTACTTTAGTCGGCACTGTGTGTAGTTGTCTGGTAGATGAAATTATCAATTGCCAAACTGTCCGTCGGGAAATATGCCAAATAAATTCATTCATTAATTCATTCATTAATGGCATGTTATCCTAATATTGTATTATCTTTATTCATTATTTATTATTATAATAATCGTAAAATAATAAATCTATTTATATAGCACTTTTCAAAACAGATGTGTGTGTGTGTGTGTGTGTGTATATATATATATAAACAGTATATCTGTTTGTGTATAAGAATAATGTATAATCATATTTTATATTGTATTTTATATGCATGGTCGGATACTGTGTATTGTATATACTATATATATATATACATTGTGTTACATATGAATATTGTATACTACAAATAATAATATGCGAACTAGACAATATGGTTAAGATAAATATGTAAGTAATGAATTTTTATTTTGATTAAGATACATTTATAAGTAATAAATTGGTATTCTTGATTGATAATGAATTTATATTTTGATAAGGATAATTACATCGGTAATGAATCTATATTTTCGTATGGCAGAGATAAAAGGTAATAATTATTATATTTAGACAGGTTTAGGAAAATTAATTAGAGTATATATTTAGCTCAATAAGGAAGCTGGTTAATTATCAATAAATTACTTATGGAGAAAGTGGGATTAAATAAGTTTGTTCTTCTTCTCACTCCTTTTTGATTATGTAAACCAAGGCAACACGTGTTTGACAATTTATTTTGCTTATGCTTTTCATTGTATGTAAATATTACCTTTTTTCTGTCTGTCCACATGTTTGTATGATCATTCTCTTTTCTTTTTTTTTTAAACTTTATTTTATTTTTATGTTCGAAATACATTTTGAAATGAAAATTGTACAAAGTGCTTCACAAGACAATAAAAGCAGATAAAGAAACAAAGAAAAAAGAAAGTAACTGTTAAAACAGAACATATCAATAACAATAAAGCAGTAAAATGGTGTGTGTATATATATCATCTATTTTAATCATTTATCTTCCTGCGTGTTTTTTTTGAGGAAGCCTGTAATTTCAATAACACCTCTGGGCTTTTATTTTGAAGGTGTCCCGGAAGCGGTATTCTTTACTCAGGCTAACTTCACACTACTTGATCAAGATGGCGTCCAGCAGCAACATGGATGTTAGCAGAGTCTCTTTGTTGTGTAGAGAAAGTGTGTGTGAGCTCCAACAGTTCTGATCCATCACAGCCTCTGTGTGTCTGGATCAACCTGTCTGAATGGACTTTGTGCTCTTCAGCTTTTATTCTGAAGGTTTGACCTCTGACTCATCTCCCGGTAGCCTACAAAGCTACTGAAGTTAGCTTAGCATGCTAGCTGGTTAGCAACACAGCTGCTAGTCAGAGTGACCGTTTGATGGAGAGCAAACTGTGTTTCTGACGGAGTTTGAGTGGAGAACAAGTTTCTGTCAATGTGGTAAAATGTGTAAAGTCCAAATGTTGAGAGCGTTGGTGAAGCAGCGACTAACTGCGGCTGCTGAAGAGATATTTGGGCTGTTTGAAAGAACGATAGCAGAGTACGAGGAGGAACTTTCTCGATCAAAAGAGGAGAACGAGCGACAACAGAAACTACTGGACGCTGTTTTCAACCCTCAGCTTCAGTTACACAGAGCAGGTTGGTTCTCTTTACTTTTTCTCTCTGTTGTTATGTGCTGTAAGTGTAATATTAAAGTATAGTAGTATATTATGTACTGTAGTGTAATATATTATAGTATAGTAGTATATTATGTACTGTAGTGTAATATATTATGGTAAAGTAGTATGTGTTTATGACTCATGGACTGTTGCCAGACTCTATGGTGTCTGTTACTCTTGTTTCTGTCATCAAGGACAGAGCTGTTAAGGTTGGGTGCTTGGATAATTATAGGCCAATTGCAGTAGCAGTGTGGTTTCTAAAGTCCTTGAGAGGAGTTTATTAGAGTGTTTATGTAAATATATTGGTACCACAGACAACCAGTTTGTCTTAAAGGCTAAGCATGGCACTTATTTGTGTATATATGCCTTGAAAGAAGTAGCCGAAAGCTGTAGAAGGCAAAACTCCTCTGTTGTAATCAATTTTATTGATGCATCTAAGGCTTTTGACTGAGTAAATCACCAAAAGTTGTTTCTGAAATTGAGTCAAAGGGGCGTGCCTGACAGCATTATAAGAATCTTGTCATTGGTATGTGAACCAGAACATGCAGGTTGAATGGGGCCATCGAGTCTCCAATCCCTTTGGTGTTGGTAATGGAGTAAGACAAGAGGGGGTTAACTTTCACCAGCCCTCCTAAATGTGTACATGAATGACTTAATTGACCAACTAAGAGGCTGTAAAACAGGCTGTTTGATTGGTAACACCCTGGTAAACCATTTTATGTACGCTGACGATCTGGCTATTGTCTCTCCTAGCAGTGCTGGGTTTCAACAGCTGCTGAATATATGCTTCAAGTATGGGGACAAATATGATGTGCAATACAATGCAAAAAAGAGTGTTGTCATGTTCTGTAGAACAAAAGAAGGGACCTCAAATTTCCGACTTTTTATCTATCAGGACAAATGATATGTGTTTGTAATAAAACCAAATATCTGGGGCACTTTATTACAGATCAAATGTCTGATGATGACGACATGTACAGGCAGTGCCGTGTATTATATGCTCAAGCTGACATGTTGGCAAAAAATTCTACATGTGTACAGACCATGTCAAAATAGGTCTCTTTAGGGCCTATTGCACTCCCCTCTATACTGCCCCCCATGTGGGCCACGTTTAAAAAGGTGTGCATGAATAAGCTTCAGGTTGCCTATAATGACTGCATGCAGATATTACTTACGAAACCCAGGTGGTGTAGTGCAAGCGAGTTGTTCTGTAATACAGGTGTCAACATTTTCCAGGCTCTGTTGAGAAACCTGATGTAGAAATTTATATGTCGGCTAAATGATTCTCAGAACACCATTATCATGCTACTGTCAAATCCTTGTTTTAGTGTTATACGATACCAGTCACCCCTGTGGAAACACTGGTATAACTATCTTTTATAAAAAGTGTCAGTTTCTATTTAATGTATGTATTGTTGTTTGTGTTTTATGTTTTTTAATGGGCTTCGAGTCTGTCAATAAAGATGAATTGAATTGAATTATGTGCTGTAGTGTAATATTATAGTATAGTAGTATATTATGTACTGTAGTGTAATATTATAGTATAGTAGTATATTATGTACTGTAGTGTAATGTTATAGTGTGTTCAAGCTTACTTGGCCATTAAAGCTGATTCTGATTCTGGTTCCAGGTGGTCCTTGGAGCCGGATCCAGTAATTACTGAAGATAATGGAGCCTGAATATACCGATGTCGGAACCGATCCACAAGTGGTACGCCGGAGACCTCCCAGGGAGGTTAGACCTCCACCACACCTGTCTGATTATGCTGTTGACTACCTCCCCATGGCCGAGCCACAAACACACCTGACCCAAGAAGACGGTAAGAAGTCACAACCCAGTTCAGCCCGTAGAAGCCCAGATCTGCTGCTTCACTTTAGGGCTGCACCATATCTTCTTATCCATTAATTCGGAGACAGACAGGTTCTTCTTCTTCTTCTTCTTGTTCTGCTTCTGCTTCTGCTTCTGCTTCTGCTTCTGCTTTTGCTTCTTCTTCTTCTTCTTCTGCTTCTTCTTCTTCTTTTGCTTCTTCTTCTTCCGCTTCTTCTTCAAAAAACAAGACAAAAACAAAATACACATGATAGTGAAAAGAAAAAAATAAATAACAGTCCAAACCCAGTAAAGGTACACATAGGAGCAGTTTGAACTTTAAGGTTGGGGTTTCACACCAAAAAATAAAAAGTTAGAGGGGATAAAATGTGCATTACACAGAGAGGTCTAATGTATTGAGATGTGTGTAGCCTAAATATTACACCCTCTACACAGAACGTAACGCCAGCGTCAGGGACTAAATCAGTTTGATTGCACTGATTTCTATTAGAATGAACTAACTGGCTGCAAGCGACAAAGCGCTGCGCAGCGCGACGTTATGAGCTGAACTTTTGTCAGACGCCTTGTTTCTATTTATTTCTGTCGCTCGCTTTGAAAGTGACTCTTAGTAGACTTAAATAGGGCATTTTTAGAATAAGGTGAGGAATACAAATGAAGGGGGGAATGAACAAAGACCGTCAACGAGGCAGGTTTAGTGGAGGATGCCTCCATAAGCAGCCATGAAGGAGTGACAGGAGATGGTGTTCCTCAAATTGATCTCTCACCTGAGTACCATGATTTCTAATACCATGTGAGACAATTTTGAATAGGAAATCCTTAAAAGGATAATTGCATACTGCAACATTTAAAGGAAACAACTAATTTTGTCTAAATTAAGTTTGTTTCGTTAACGAAATTAACAATGAACTGGAGAATCTGTATTTTTACTTAAAACTTAGTAGTGCTTAATGCAGTTAAGATAATCACTAGCGAATGTATTTTTGAATCAGTGAGGGGCAACATACTGTAACAACAGACTTTGACTTAGTTTAATCTATGTTCTCACTCATACATGGCCGTTGACTCTCGGACATCCAGGATTCTCCGACCACACAGCAGCCACAACAGTCTGCCACTGTAATTTGATTTGATATGTAATGGCTGTTTGTTTGTATTTCAGTTTTACCTTCAGATGTACAAAAAGTGATTGTTGGTGAAGAAGAGGAGGAGTGGAGCTCCAGTCTGGACCAGGAGGACCCAGAGCCCCCACACATTAAAGAGGAACAGGAGGAAATCCGGACCAGTCAGGAGGGAGAGCAGCTTCAAGGGCTGGAGGAGGCTGATATCACTAAGTTCACATTCACTCCTGTCCCTGTGAAGAGTGAAGATGTTGATGAAGAGAAACCTCAGTCCTCACAGCTTCATCAAAGACAAACTGAACAGATGGAAACAGAAGCTGATGGAGAGAACTGTGGAGGACCAGAACCAGCCAGGAACTTAGATCCAGATAGACATCCAGAACAAGATACCGATGACGAATTTGGAAACTCTTCTGAACCTGAGACTGATGACAGTAATGATTGGAAGGAAACCAGGGAACCTGAGTCAGGTTTAAATTCTCTGAATAATGATGAAGTTCCTGTCAGTGATTCCAGATGTAGTGCTGGTGAGAAACCATTCAGCTGCTCTGAGTGTGATAAACGTTTTGGCTTTAAAGCAGATCTGAAGAGACACATGAGAGCTCATACAGGAGAGAAACCTTTCAGCTGCTCCTTCTGTGTGAAATCTTTTACACGGAGTGAATGTTTACTGAAACACATGAGAATCCACACAGGAGAGAAACCTTTCAGCTGCTCAGTTTGTGGTAAAGGTTTTGTTGAAAGTGGATATCTTAAGACACACATGAGAAATCATACAGGAGAGAAACCATTCAGCTGCTCAGTCTGTAAGAAATCGTTTGCATGGAGAGCACGTTTACGGAAGCACATGAGAATCCACTCAGGAGAGAAACCATTCAATTGCTCAGTTTGTGAAAAAAGATTTTTTGAAAAGGCACATCTGAAGAGACATATGATAACTCACACAGGAGAGAAACCCTTTAATTGTTCAGTTTGTGATACAATATTTTTGACGAAGGCACATCTGAAGAGTCACATGATAACTCACACAGGAGAGAGAATATTCAGTTGCAGTGTTTGTAACAAAAGATTTGCCTGGCGTACACAGGTCAAAAGACATAAATGTGTTGGTCATCAGTCTTCACAGCTTCATCAAACTCAAACTGAGGAGAACAGAGAGGCAGAACATCCAGCCAGTAGCTCAACTGCACAGATTAAAACAGAAGCTGATGGAGAGGACTGTGGAGGACCAGAACTAGCCAGAAACTCAGATCCAGATAGACATCGAGAACCAGATACTGATGACAAGACTGGAGGTTCTTGTGAACCTGAGACTGATAACAGTGATGATTGGAAGGAGACCAGAGAACCTCAGTCAGGTTTAAACTCTCTGAATAATGAAGAAGTTCCTGTAAGTGATTCCAGATGTAGTGCTGGTGAGAAACCATTTAGTTGCTCTGAGTGTGGGAAAAGATATGTAAACAAGGGAAATCTGAAGGTACATATGAGATCACATACAGGAGAGAAACCTTTCAGCTGCTCAGTTTGTAAGAAATCCTTTACACGTAGTGGAGATTTACAGAAACACATGAGAATTCACACAGGAGAGAAACCATTCAGCTGCTCAGTGTGTTGTAAAACTTTTACTGAAAGTGGAAATCTGAATACACACATGAGAAATCATACAGGTGAGAAACCTTTCAGCTGCTCAGTCTGTAAGAAGACCTTTGCACGGTGTGGACATTTACAGAAACATGTGAGAATCCACACTGGAGAGAAACCATTCAGCTGCTCAGTTTGTGGTAAAGGTTTCAATGAAAGTGGATATCTGAAGACACACATGAGGATTCACACTGGAGAGAAACCTTTCAGGTGTTCATTTTGTGAGAAAAGATTTTTGGCAAAGGTAAATCTGAAGAGACACATGTTAACTCACACAGGAGAGAAACTATTCAGTTGCAGCGTTTGTGACAAAAGATTTGCCTGGCGTCATCAGGTCAAAAAACACAAATGTGTTGGTCATCAGTCCTCACAGCTTCATCAGAGTCAAACTGAGGAGAACAGAGAGGCAGAGCCTCCAGCCAGCAGCTCAAGTGTACAGGTGGAACTCTGGACCAGTCAGGAGGGAGAGCAGCTTCAAGGGCTGGAGGAGGCTGATGTAATCAAGTTCACATTCACTCCTGTTCATGTGAAGAGTGAAGATGATGAAGAGAAACCTCAGTCCTCACAGCTTCATCAAAGACAAACTGAACAGATGGAAACAGAAGCTGATGGAGAAAACTGTGGAGGACCAGAACCAGCCAGGAACTCAGAACCAGATAAACATTCATAACCAGATACTGATGACAAGACTGGAGACTTTTCTGAACCTGAGACTGATGATGGTGATGATTGGAAGGAGACCAGAGAACCTCAGTCATGTTTACAAACTGAAGTCCCATGATGCTTATTGGTCAAAAAATAGTTAATAGCTGCTCTCAGTGTGGTATCCCGCTTATTACATGCCTATTTAATGAAGAAATCAATAATTTGACACAAAAACGGTCCTCCAGAGTCCGACATCAGAGCTTCGCCCATAGCAACAGTCTGTTATACATTGCAACGGTCTGTTATACATTGCAACGGTCTGTTATACATAGCAACGGTCTGCTATACATAGCAACGGTCTGCTTTACATAGCAACGGTCTGTTATAGAGAAATGACAGACCACAGAACGCCATGATTGACTAATCAGAATTGAGTATTCAACACAGCCGTGTAATAATTATAAATAATTTAAATAAAAAACACAACAGAACAATATATATAGATTCAACTTGAATTAATTGTATTAGAATTGCTTTTTGCTTGATCCCTGTGCCGTGGTCCTTGGTGAAGTAGTCCCACTCCCACTCCTTACTTCCTCCACCTTAAGCCATCTGTATAAAAATATTAATTAAAGTGTGAGGCATTAAGTGAGTTTTATATTTGAGCTGGAACCAAACAAGTTTGCGTCACTAACGATGAATTTATCTTTATATGTAGGTCTATAAAAATACTTCATGTAATAAGGATATTTTCATTGTCATTCCAGAACATGTTGGTATGAAAGGGAACAAAATGAGCTAATCAGAGGAGGACGATGTGACCTAAAATTTAAATTACAGTATTTGTTTGTTTTTTGCAGTGATGGTCTATAACGTGGTATTACAAGATTAAAAGGAATACTCCACTCTACCTCTTTTCACTCTATTGGCCATGTAAACAAAGAAAAAAGAATGGGATGTGTTTATTGGCTCCAAATAGGAATGAAAATGAGGCCTACATGTGTTCTGGGAGCTTTCCCAATAATGTAGGTTAATGAGTGAATATCATGGGATTCATTCTCAGAGGTAGGAAGATATGTGGATCACACGCTTCCTTTCCCTATGGTATCGGTTTCTTCCAAAAGTTAGTAGCGTCAATCCGGTTGTTTAGCCTTCTGGCTCGCTAGCTAGTCTTGACTTGTGATATCATATAGGGTTGGGCACCGGTTTCATCACCGTCACATTCGGCCACGTTTTTGCAATACCATCATTACCGTGATAAACACACACACAACGGAGATACAACACCCGATAAACTATGTCACACCCACACAGGGTTTAACACCCGATAAACTACGTCACACCCAAACAGGGTACACAACACAACATCTCATTATAGCTCTCTATACACTTTTCACGTGTTT
The DNA here is from genome assembly GCA_916700815.1 of Helicolenus hilgendorfi. Taxonomy (NCBI): domain Eukaryota; kingdom Metazoa; phylum Chordata; class Actinopteri; order Perciformes; family Sebastidae; genus Helicolenus; species Helicolenus hilgendorfi. The sequence goes on along the minus strand of CAKALG010016958.1, from coordinate 2,009 downwards.
CACTAGTGTGTGGAAATCTCTCTGTTCAACTCTGTGGAGATGGTATTATGAATTAATCCATTGATTAATATAGTTGTATGGGAACCGTTACCTCCACATTAAGTTCTGTGACATGAAAGTAGTTACTGTGCTGTATGAGGAGCTCTCACAGCGGCTCTGTTCACTAACTGTACTGTAGCAGTCTGGACTGCTCACGTGTGCCACTTGGTGGTGGTTGTTGGTGAGCACTGCAGCTACTGCAGGAATCAGGCAGATTTACCGACACGGCAAGGAGTGACACCTATACATGCTGCAAACATGGGTACTGATTTTAATATTGTTATTCTGTCGGTTTTATTTTCTACGACGGATTATTAGGGTCATATTGAGGGGGGGGGGAATCGGAGATTTCGAGAATAAAGGCATACTATTTAAAAATAAAAAAGTCGCAATATTGCGAGAATACAGTCAGAACTTTACGTGAAAAAAGTCGTAATATCACGAGAAAGACAATTGTAATATGAGAATAAAGTCAAAACGTTACGAGAAAAAAAAGTCATAATGTGGGAATAAAGTTATAACTTTACGAGAAAAAAGTCGTAATATTACGAGAATAAAGTTATGATTTTACGACAAAAAAAATAGTAATATTCCGAGAATAAAATCCTATCTTTAGGAGATAAAAGTCATTTCTTCCTCCTCTAAAGAGGCAGTTTCCTCATCAGGTCTTGTTCAATCTTTTCAAGGTCCTGATACTGATGATAATGTGGTGCTGATGTGCCAAAAGATGAAGTATTTGGTTATTTGTTAAACCTAATCTAAAGTATAGCTTCACAAGATGCTCCACGTTTCTCATTTTCACACTATTTCCCCTCTGAAATAACACGTCAAATTACTACTTTATAATATTATGACTTTATTCTCATAATATTACGACTTTATTCTCGAAATCTCAGATTATTTTTTCTTTTCCTCAATGTGGCCTTAATAGTCCTAATAGTCGTAATTTTCCATCTCATGTTAAACATTCTATTTCATGTTTTGTATTTTTTTCTCGTATTTTAAGTGGGTTTTATTGTCCATATTATTTTCCCTGTTTTTATGTTCTGTTATTGAAAAACACTTTGTGCTGCATTTCTTGTATGAAAGGTGCTATATACAAATAAAATGTATTATTATTGTAGAACTATTTTTGTAAAATTTGTATGTAATTATATATTTTATGTGACAACTACATGAACAGATATTTAGATTCCAACAAGCTGCAGCATGTTCTCATCTCCATGCTGGTCTTATCAAAGAGAACAAACTTGTACTTTATGTTTAAATATTTTTTGTCATATAGATGCTTTTTTAAAAAAAAAAAAAAACTGTTTTTCTGACAATTTTTTTAAACACGTTTTTTTAGACAATTTAAAAAAAAAATCTAGTCATTTTTCTGGACATTTTTTTTACTTTTTTTGGACAATTTTTTAAAAAAAAACATTTTTTCAGACATTTCTTTTTTGGGATTTAAATTCCGATATTTTTCCGGACATTTTTTAATAAGCTTTTTTCAGACAATTTAAAATATAATAATTCTTCAGACATTTTTTTTTGGACTTTAAAAACTTTTTATTCTGACATTTTTTTTTAAACTTTTTTCTGACAATTTTCTAAAAACCTTTTTCAGACATTTCTTTTTTTTTGATTTTTTTTTTTTTTTTCTTAAATTCCAACATTTTTTCGGACTTTGCTTTTCCTGCTGCAGCCTCGGAGGAAACAGGAAAGACACCGGCACCCGGTCGGAGACGATAACGTTTCTCGCTGTTGAGCCCTGAACCTTCACAAGACACGGGAAACCTCTGTTGGTCTGGAGGAGCTGCAACATTTATTTCTGCACAAACGTCCACTGTACATTCATCAGATATTCTCAGAGCTAAACTAACTCTTCTGCAGTGTGTAGTGTGCGCGCATGAACGTGAGGTGGAGCGAGCTGAGTGAAAGCAGGCAGGTGGAGGAGCGGAGGAGCAGAGTACAGCAGACACTCT
>CAKALG010016957.1:0-33125 GCA_916700815.1 Helicolenus hilgendorfi | reverse complement strand
CATGCGCTGCTCGGAGTGTGGCGTTAAATGCCACGAGAAGTGCCAAGACCTGCTCAATGCAGATTGTTTACAAAGTAAGGAAGTAGATTCATCCCCTGTTGCTTTGATGTACAGTTCACAGTTCACACAAATATGTCTTTGTGAGTGCAGTGCTGTTTGGGGGTGTGTATGTTTGTGAGAGATAAAGAATGATTAGTGTCTTAAACGGCATTGTATGGAAAATGCATTCAAAATAAGCTGCATTCATTCTCACTTTTTGTAGTATTCTTAATGTTATTTTTCCTGACTTGACAATCTGCTTTTTTGGATAATAATCAAACAATTGCTAAATCATTATTGAAATCAGTTGAATCTAAAACATGGTTTGTCTGGGTATCTGTTAAGTGCCCACAACGCTAGTGTTGCACTTCATCTCCCACCTTTCTATAAATACCAGCACTATACTGTAAGCCCCAGAGTATATGTGAATAATGTTAAGGGGATTTGTGTAATACATATTACATATCCCCCTCGCACTTATTGCTACAAGTAACATGGGGCATGTACACGGCTCACACTCATTACATACAGTTCTCAATCAGCTTTTTCAATCAGGGCACACCCCTGTTGTTACGGTGTTGTCAAATAGGAACAATGTGACTGCAGGATGATCCTCAAGGCAATCGTCACACACTCTAAGTGGATTAGCTACACCCTGGCGTTACAAAACTCAATGTTTTGTAACTGATTTATACCAGCATAACAATGTTTGATAGTTCAAACTGCGTTTCATCTTTATCACATTTCAATCTGCACTCATGAACACACTCTAGATGCACGATACTGTGATCAGATACAGAGAATGAACCGTCACGCGTGCCCCTTTTGTCTTACAGACACACATTCGCATAAATAAACAAACACCAACATTAACGCTTGAAGTTGTGATTTCCCATCCTCCACACACGCTCACGCAGTCAGAGTGATAGTGGCATACACATAGTGTAACACGGTATTGTACACTCTTGCAGAATTTAAGAGGATAGAGAGTTAGGTAACAATAGTTATTTAAAAAAGAAGACCGGTAGAAAGGCGGTGAGTTAATATAATAAATAGGATTGATCACCAGTTCTTCTACCAATTCATGAGATTAAATATGCAGACTACTGAGCCGAAACACTCTTAACGTTTGGCTTGTTTCAGGGGCAGTTGAGAAGAGCTCCAAGCACGGGGCGGAGGACAAGACCCAGAATATCATCATGGCCATGAAGGAGCGCATGAAGATAAGGGAGAAGAACAGTCCCGAAGTGTTCGAGGTGATTCAGGAGATGTTCATCGTCTCCAAAGAAGACTTCACCAGCCATCTGAAGACAGCCAAGCAGGCTGTTCTGGATGGGACCTCCAAGTGGTCTGCTAAAATCAGCATCACAGGTTAGCATGGTTCCTGTAATTATATCAGGAAGTTCATTCTTCAAACCATCCACTAACATTTTTATTATGAATCCATCAATTATGATATGGAATTTTTATTAGCTTTCATTTACACACAAACCATCAATCAACTTAATAGTGATAAATGCTTTGTAACTAGTAATGTCCCGATACGGCTGCAGGTGACCCCTGACCTTTGGCCCATGACCTATAACCCTTTGCTCAGTCCTCCAATGCCAAATCAACAAAACTGCCATTACAAGTCCGGCTCCTCTCAGATGACAAACGTTGTTATTCTAATTGGTATTTACTTGTCATTAACCTCAAGATCTTGGTCATTAACCTCTGACTCTGAACCACAATCAGCAATGCATATTTAATTAGAAATAGAAATAGAAATTGATTAGGTATTTTGGGGAGAAGTCATTTGTTAATAATGCTGTGAGGGTTTCTAATGCATCACTGTTTTGTGGACAATAATTAATGATTTTTGTGGTCATCATGTAGAGACTTTGAAACCAGGACACACATTCTTAGACTAATCTACTCTACTCGACTCATGTACCTAGACAATGACATATTTTTAATAACACATGGATTTTAAAGAGGAGCTCAGTCCGTGACATGCAGCGCTAATGAAAACAAGATGCAAGTTGAGAAGTGGGAAAGCTTATCAGGTTGCAACAATGCTTGCCAAATGTTAAACGGTGGCACGGTAAATACAAAGGATCTGAGAGGCAGTAAATAAAGAGGCAATGGCGGCTTATTATTATAGTGGGAGAGGACTTGCTGCAACTGACAAAGATATTTTTTGAGCTCACTAACGTGCTGATTTCTACCGTGTACTTTGGAAATGAACCCCCCGCAGCTGCACTTCAAGCTCTCTCAGAGATGCCAATCAAAATGTCAAGCCCCTGAGTGTAGTTTGACAGTACAGCATTTTACAGAACGTTCATAAGGAAAATGATTTGGGTTTTTTTATCATGCGTATGTATCTCTTTTCCGGGGCAGTGTTGGCTCCTTGGGTTACATAATGGTTAGTTGCATTTAACAATTCAGTTTGAACAGTTTTGTTTCTTTTCTTAAAGCAGCAGTAAGTGAGATTGGAGCAAATATGATTAGAAAAAAAAGTTTATAGGTGGAAGGTGACAAAATAAAGAGAGATTTTGGTAAAGTTTTTATGTTTTTAAACTACATTTTAGTCTTGTCTTTTTTCGTCAATGATATTGCATGTTTGATATCGTCACCATTAGTGTTTAATGACGTTGGTGCTGTCTCGTCATCATCTCGTCTTAATCATGGAAAAAAAGGTCGTTGACGAACATTTTGTCCTAGTTTTCATTAAAGAAATTAACACTGTTTACCATCCCTCTTGGTGAAAGGGAATAGAACTGAATCACATGTCCACATTTCAGTATAATTTCCAGCCATATTTATCACACCCACTTTGATTACATAACCTCTGTTGTTTATCCCCATTTCTGAAGATCTTAAACCTAAAAAGAATTATTATCCTTGAGGATTACAAGGCTCTTCTTTCATATCACTACTTCATTTGCATACAGATGGAACATACTATCACTTGGTTTCATTTCGTTCCTAGTTAACTGGCAGAAAGAAGGTCAGGAAGTTAGCTTTGTAACCTCGACCTCAATCCATCTCTGTGCTAACTGTGCCAGGCCCAGCTCATTTATTGCTCACCTTGCATTTCTGGCAGTGTCAATACACTGGAGAGAAATAGAAACAGAGAGGGAGGGAGACAAATAGAGAGGGAGTGACGGAAAGGATGCGAATAGCGACAAAGAGGACTGTACAGGAGGAAGAGGAGAAGAGAGGAAAAAGGGAGTGAAAGAGACATTGAAAAGACCAGAGTTGCCTCGGCCAATTTCCCAGACGTCCCATTTTAAAATACAGTTATTGAGTTGTTGTTCATTTCTCATTCATTCGATAAATACAGACTGGCATTGACTCTGCAGCACTTTCACAGCGACCATGAGATATTCTGTTTCAGGCTAATGTGCGCACTACGAGGTCTGCCAGTGAATATGAACCTTGATCAGACTATAAAATGCTAATTTGAAAATCTCCACTAATCCACTACAGTACCTGCACATGCACTGATCACATCATTATCAAACATATGTGCAATAAGAAGTACGAGTATTTTACATTACTGTATAAGGTACATGCTATTTTTCTTTACTTAAATTGTCTTAGAACAATTATTTTGCTTTTTTTGAAAGCTTTGCTAAAACGCACCCCAGAAGAGGTCAATGTATTAAATGGAAAAATATGTACTCCTCTGTTCAGAGTTCATTTTTCATACCACTAGCGTACTCCGTCTGTCTATTCTTCTGGGTATGCCCTCTCTGTTACCCGCCTCTTCTCCAATCAATATTCTTTTCTCACCTTTTGTACTAAGAGGCAGTCTCGGTTTCAATTCTTTGAAAGTTCTTTCCAACTTTTGTTGCCTATAGCTGTGAAAACTTAAACCCAAACGGACTCAATGAGGGATTCAAAGGGATTTAACTTTGATAAGCAGATTCAGTACTGGATTAAAATGCTAACTCTGCTCCCAGTTTACTCTATTTAAGGCAGGGGGATGCACAAAATGAAGCCACACTTGAAGGCGGGGCAAAAAAAAGCATCCTTCATACACAGGAGTCTGGGAGGGATAAATATGGAGATATGTTTGTACGTGTGACAGACGTAGTAGTTTGCTGACTTTTTCAACTCTGCACACATCTGGCCAAATGGACGTGATTGTCGTTTTTTTAAAGATGCAAAAAATGTCAGCCCCTCTATTCGGACATATAAAGGCATGGGGGCGGGAGTTTTGATAAATGATCTGACATGCATTTTGTTTGAAGCATGCTGACCCCTCTTATATGTATGCTGCTTTTACTACAGGAGGTATTTGATTTTTCAGTACTCCTGGAGCAAGCAGGCCATGGCTCTTCAAGCCTCTATATCCTTCCCACTAACTTCTGTCAGCATTGAGCTGAGGGATATATATGTACCCTGAATTATTTAGACTGTCACTTATGCATATTTAATGCCCCAGTGTCCTTTTTCCCTTTTTATGGCGCTGTGAAATACTACTGTCTCTCCTTCTCTGCAGTCTGCACCTTTGTGTTTGTGTGTGTGGAAGTACGATTCTGAAGCTTAGTTAGCTTAGCTCAGCATAGTGGGCAAACACACACGGGTGGAATCTACCTATAGCCTGGATGCAGGAGTAGATACATCATTGATATACTTAACACTTCACAGAAACACAAACAGATTAAATGTGGCTGCTGTCAGTGAACCAAAGAGCTGCTTTGTTGCCTCAGCTTTTGGCAAGTGCACAGCGTTGTCGTGGGCAGTAACAAGCCCTTGATTCTTAAGTTGACACCTTAGAATCAAATAAATCAAATCCAGGCAACTGACTAGTAAGCACTAAAATAAAATATAGAGCTAGATTCGTGACTGGGATTGAGAGCCTGCTATAAAACCGCAGCCACCGGGCCAATGCTTCCAGTCCCTGCGAATTGAGCGAATGAAGTTATAGATGAGTACAGTTGTTCAGAACAAGTAACCTTCAATGGTCAAATATGCTGTTTGTTGTACTTACATGACTCTTTACTCTTTCCCAACCCTGTCTTGTCTCCAGTCATGAGTGCACAGGGCTTACAGGCCAAGGATAAAACCGGCTCCAGCGACCCTTACGTCACCGTCCAGGTGGGCAAGACCAAACGCAGGACAAAGACCATCTTCGGCAATCTCAACCCCGTCTGGGATGAGAAGTTCTACTTGTGAGTGCTCTCTATCAATTTGACCTCTATCCAACCAGATAATCCCCACTAAGATTAAGGATCATCTGTTCAAGGGAATCTTAAGGCTTTAGTAGATACGTAAAAGATTTATTACTGACTCTGACTTAATAGCTTGGGAAATTACTATCAGTTATGACATGTTACACACCAGCTGCCCTGCAGAGATTTTGGAGATGCAGACTCGGCTAAAAACAGCATTACGATGGCATCCATCTGTGTAGACAACACTGATCTCAGCTCTGTTAAGCAACAACTAAATAAATAATGTTTTGCTTTGCTGCTTTAGTAGTATATGGCTTCACATGCGGTATGACCCCTCCATGGTGCTGCTGACCAGGCTTCTGTTGTGTGTGCACACAGTGTGTGTGTGGGTTCAGCTGGTAGGTTATCCTGCAAATCTAATCCGAAGTGTTGGAGGTTGGCAATGACTGTAAGTGAGTTTCCAGGAGACTACTTTGAACATTTACTTGACCCCCAAATCAGCAGTTTCGAAAATGTGGAAAATTGTAGCCTTTGAGAACTCCGTTCTAGGCTCGCTGTGCTTACCCCAATACATTCAGTTGTCTTTGCTAAGCAGAGAGCCAGAACTCGAAAATAAGACTCCGGTAGAAAAGGAAAATGTAATTTTATATGAAGAGCTGTAGAACTCAACTCAGACCTTGGGTGCAAAATAGTATTTGTTAGTAGTACTTAGCAGTTTTTCTGCTACAATTTGAGCATCAGATTTCCACCAGGTGTCCTGTGCATCAGGACAGTTAGAGAAGTAAGAGCAAAGGTATACTACAATGACTTGCAAATGTTTGTCATGCTGTCATATGTCGGCAGGGTTTGTACGGTCTTGAATAACCCTGAAAAGTCACAGAATTTTCAATCTTCCAGGCCTGAAAAAGTTTTGGAAACACGTGAAATCCTAAAAGACTTTGGAAAAGTAATGGAAAGTTTCATAAATATGTTTAATGCATATCAGTTTTAAACATGACCTGTGTATATTTAAAATAGGAATGTCAATCGGTTTAAATATTTAATCGTGATTAATTGCATGACCTTAAAGGGAGATTTGTCAAGTGTTATTTAACCTCCTTCCTGACAAGCTAGTATGACATGGTTGATAGCAATGGATTAGGTTTTCTTGTTTCATATGATAATAGTATCTTCACTCTAGCTTCAAAACTGAGCCTGATACAACCTCCGAATGATTGATTGCATTAATGCGTTAAAGAAGTTAGTGACGTAAAATTAATTTGCGTTAATGCGTTATCGCGTCAACTTTGACAGCCCTAATTATGATTAATATAAAGTGACTGCCTCTACCTGTACAGTGTTGTGAACCGCCTCTGATAGGAGAAATTATGTCCTGAAACACAACTCAGTCACAGATGAATAAAGCCCAAAACCCATGATTTGTTAATGTTAATTATCATGTAAAAATCATATAAATTAATCAAAACAGATTTTCAATGCAGTGAACTGTGTGCCACTATTGTGCTAAACATCAGACAAAACTCTTAAAACATGTCAAAGAAAACCTTGAGTACATATATTATAGTTATTATACACACTTTTCATGCATAAAACGCAAAAATTACAGAATATTCGGTCATGAAAATTGTTTTTTAAGTTATGGAAAAGCCATGGAAATCTACTGGCCAAAATGTGCACGAACCATGTGTCACATATTCAGTCTTTCTGGACCTGTATGTAAAAACAAACACAAAGATAATGTGCCATATAATTACACCCCGGTCTGGCCGTAGCCCACCTTTGCATTATGTATTTATTTTTTCGAACTCTTTTTAACTGTAATCCTCTGTCTGGAGATGAGGCACTGGGGATCCACTGTTAAAGGATCAAGGAGAGTATGTCATGTTTACTTAAACCAAAGAGAGAGAAAGAGAGCAGCTAATGGCATTTTTTATTCATGCAAGCCGCGAGTTTTCTAGCGTCGTTCCCTCGGAGGTTTCTGTCTATAGTTCTAGGTCATGTAAGGAACCATATATTATTTAATGTGAAGGTATTTGTATGTGTGCATGCCAGTCTCAAACAAGGCTCCACACCTGTAATGACACTCCAGTGGTGGCTCCCTCACATTACAACAGGGACGTAGATTAATAGAGCGATGCATTACTGTGTGCTTGGCAGAGAGCAAAGTCCCGGACTAGTGGAGCAGCAGCAGCAGCCAGTGCTTCCCCCGGAAAGGGATTAGTTAAAAAAATAAATAAAAATAGTGCAGATACTGTTTCTCTGGCTGTGGCACCCAAGATGTCATTAGAGCAAAATGTAATCTGTCGGTTTTAATTCCAGAGCCGAACAGTCTGACCCCATCTGAAGCTAAGTGCTTTGGCCACCTCTGTTCTATTTAGCAGAGTCGTTATTGTGAAGCGTCTGTCAGCTGCACTGATGCACGGAGGGACCATAGAGACGGACGTTAAGCTTTCACAAACATATTATCCATGCTATGAATGCTATACAGTTATTCTTGTGACTTTTCTGATGAAATTAGCATGCATTGGGAGTAAAAATATAGAGATGCAGAGTAAAGGTCATGCAATGTCTCGGGGTAATTCCTCATTTCAGGCAGAGAGCCCTTCTCCACACGCTCGCTCATACACACCCATGTCTGTACACAAACACACACATTCTCCCATTTGAATCCAGGCAAGAATTGTTCTCCATGTGTTACTTCAGCGAGGCGGTCGAGCTTGTGTTTATACTTGAATTGTGCATTTGACTGTCATCCTGCTCTACTGAACACCCCGATCTGATGAGCTGTCACTGAATGTGCTGTTGCTGCTGCTGCTGTTGTTCATGTTGTCGTGATTGTTTTGACCTGTCATAATCATCTTCCAAATCACAGCGAATGTCACAACGCCACCGATCGCATCAAGGTGCGCGTGTGGGACGAGGACGATGACATCAAATCACGGGTGAAGCAGCACTTCAAGCGCGAGTCAGACGATTTCCTGGGCCAGACCATCATCGAGGTTCGCACTCTCAGTGGAGAGATGGACGTCTGGTACAATCTAGGTATGTTAGCCCATTTGATCTCAGAGTATTCGTACAAGAGATGTTGATTAACTCAAAATGACGGTGGCAGTTATTATGGCACTTATCCAGATAAAATGTTTACTTTATGTGACATTTAGATTTTGTTATATACAGTACAACACAGATATAATTTCTCAGAGGCCACGTTGATGTCTTCATTTTGAATTTCCAGTTTTGTCTGACAAAAATCATCATATTTGAGATGCTGAAACCAGAGAATGTATTCCATAATGCCGATCAATTTTCTCTCGTTTGAGTTGACTAATTGATTAATTGACTAATCGTTGCAGCCTTACTTGACATTTTCCAATTTCAGTGTTTTGCACACATTAGGATCTATACCAACAAGGTGTTGTGTTTTGATGACCAACCCCAGTTACCATTAAAATGATGATTACGACACATTTCACAAGGTTTATATACCATAAGGATGACCCCAAAGAGTTGACTATTCAACGATTCAATCCAAGTCTCCTGATTCAACCGCTAATCTCACAGCCGAATCGTTGCAGTGGCGGAAAATGTGGTTATGAAAAAAAAAAGATCATTCCATTCGGGCTCTATTTGGGTGCTGAATGTCTGATTTTACATAGAAATGCTCTGTTTCTCCCAGTAAATCATGATATATAGCCTGTTTTGGTTAAAATATCAGCCTATTAATAATACTGTTAATATAAATTTGAAAATAACTCATGTGCTTTCAATCACTCTCCTTAATGTGCATGAATAAATCACCATGTAGATTAAGTTGCACTATTCAGATTTGAGGGACCATCGGAGCAACATCGGCTAAATAACCATAGGGCGACTGTTTCAAAATCAGAGTATTCACTTATTAATCAGAACGTAGCACTATCAGAGCACAAAATATACTTCGAATTTATGAACGATTCTTTAAAATCAGCCAGGGGAGATGCGTAAAAAAGCTGTGTGCGGCTTGCGTCTCTTGCTTTCTCGTTGATTATCTGTGGAAGTGTTACAATGGGAGGAAATGGAATTACGACCGGAAGTCCTATTTACAACCACGAAAAGCAAGCAGGCTAAGAAACCAATTCTCTCTATCGATCTCCGCTACGTTTTCAGTACTTAGGTACTTCGTTTCAGTCCATTATTCTGAAACAACAGCTAAGCCATAGTCGCAATTATCTCGGACAATAATTTTTTACTATTTTTCTATAGATAGATGCACATAAAGCACATAAAGCTTAAACAAAGGGGATCAATAAGAGAAAAAAAAACAACGTGATTCAACGATCAGTCGACGATAAGCAACACTTGACCAATCAGATTTGACTATATAAAATCTAAGTTGGGGGACACACCCAATACTCCATGTTCATGTGAACTCTTTATATCTTTCTCTACACATCAAACAGCCATTAGACAGGATATTAGGATAAATGTATGGTCAGATAAAGTGTGTCCCACCATTACTCTCCATGTAGCAAGAAGCCACAGAGACCTGTGGTTCAGTTCGGGTGCTGCTGCTGTTGATGCAGGGTCTTTCACTGTTTCTCCATGCAGCATTAGGTTGAGTATGCAGCATAATGGGGGCTCTCACTTCTGTTCAAGTATTATGACTGGCGGGTGCTGTCTTTGTTTGCCTCTCTAGCTAAAAGGAAGCAATTTGTGGTAATTTTGACCCCTGACCGCTGCTGCTGCTCTGTGCCTTTTTAAATGTCCACAATGAATGTTTAAACAGGCCTTCGCTGGTGTGGGTGTCCACCCCTCCAGCTGCTCTCCTCTCTATAAGCCTCTTCAGCTCCTCTTCAATCTGGGCTTTTGCGTTTACAGCGCTAGTCTCTGTCGCTTTGTCACGTTGTTATTTTCCACTTGTCTGTCTCTAGACCAACTGACAGTAGGGGGACAATTTGCCTCATTTGATACAGTAGAAATTAATTGTATATGAGAGCACATGGGGGGGAGGGGCATTTAAAGTCTGTTACGAACACCAGCAGCTGTGGAGTCATTAGCTCTCAGATCTGTCAGGATTGTGTAGTCCTGTATCTTTGTGTGTGTGTGTGTGTGTGTGTGTGTGTGTGTGTGTGTGTGTGTGTGTGTGTGTGTGTGTGTGTGTGTGTGTGTGTGTGTGTGTGTGTGTGTGTGTGTGTGTGTGTGTGTGAGCATGCAAAAAATACAGTATGTGTTGATATTGGCATTCACAAAATAAACCCCCTCCCCTCAAACCTACAGCTCATCATAGCCAGTGACATTGCCAATGCAAGTATTTTCTCCTACATTAAAACTGCATGGCTGTGAGCGTAGATATGATGATGTAATTTGTGTTTTACAGGACCTGATGTCATGCCATTATTTCTACTATTTCTTGTTTTTAATGTTGTGTGATTTAGATGATGTCATTAATGTCTTAGGTTTTTCATCTTTTAGTGTTTTATATGTCACTTTGTTATGGTGTGGTCAAGGACAGATGTCTAGCGAGGTGGACAATAACGTTTATTGAATTGTGCAGTTTTTAGAAGAAAAATAAATAAATTGAAAATATTTTTTTAATAGGCCTTTCACTTGTTCCACCCTCAGCTATTGTGAGAAAAATGTGAATGCCAAACTACAGTAGTGACACACAATCTAGAAAGTTATTAAGAGACAGAACAAGAGATGGGCAGTTTTAGCTGGTCTTCTTAGTGCATAGTAACTGTGCTGCATTATCATCCAGGATAAAGAAAACATGCTTCCGTAAGTCTTGGAAAACAGATTGTGGAGTTTAAAAAGTGTGCAAACATTTTACTTTAATATAATAGTTTATGTGGATTTAGGTAGGCACATGTTGACTAACCTTCCTAAGATGTGGTTTGCAATTCGTATAGCTAATTTCCGGTTATGACTAACCCAGCTTGGTTGTGTGTTACAGATAAAAGGACTGACAAGTCTGCGGTATCTGGTGCCATCAGACTGAAGATCAGTGTGGAAATGAAAGGGGAGGAGAACGTGGTTCCTCCTCACGGCCAGTACACCTGTTTACATGAGGTAACCATCATTATGTGATTTAATATTAAGCAAAATGAGTTCTCATTGAACTCCAGTCATTATCTTTGGGGAGCTAAGCATTACGTTTGCAAAGACAAGTACTAAAGAAAAAACATTCTTTGTTGTGATTACATGGGAAAACAGGATTTGTCAGCAATCGATAGTTACAGCACTGTAAAAAAAAAAGTCCCCAGCTGTGATAAGGGTTTTCATTTGCTGGCGTACATGGTCTCTTTTAGTACTTGTTGGGACACTGTGCTCCATCACCGTGACCCGTTCTGTCTTATCTCTCGTGCCACTCACAGAACCTGTTCCACTACCTGACCGAGGTGAAGAACAGCGGGGTAGTGAAGATCCCGAAGGTGAAAGGGGACGAGGCGTGGAAGGTCTACTTTGACGACGTGTCTCAGGAGATAGTGGACGAGTTCGCCATGAGATACGGAGTGGAGTCCATCTATCAGGCTATGACGTGAGTACCACCCTGATCTATGGCCTTTTGCCTCGCCAATCTGTCATTGTCTCATTCGGCAGAGTGGAGGAGAGAAGGAGATCAGAGAAGGAGAGCAGAAGGAGAAGAGGAGTAGTAAAGATGTCTCCTCAGCAGAATCAGAGCTTTGGAGGACTATCGAGCTCCTAAGTTTGATTGATTAATTGCTGGTCTCCTGGAAAAACTCCCAACCTGCCTTGGTCACGTTGATCATGGACACACATAAACCGTCTCGTTTCCCTCACTCTCTCTCTGTCTCTCTGATCCTCTGTGACCCTGTCCATCCATAAATGTCTCTCTATCCGTTCTCTTTACACACACACTAAACACAGATGCATGCAAAGACACACCAACTGAAACAATGAAATCGTTGAATATTGATCAAGGTCATGTTACATCGTGCAGTGTGGATGTCATGGTTACCACTGCAGAAGTCCGCATCATGCATCTAACCGTGCATGTATCCATCTGTGCAGTGCACTAGTGGCCACTGTAGCTTTTTTTTGTCTTTATGCAGCACACATTGATGGCCAGATTTACTATGTCCTGTGTGTGCCTCACTTCAGATGCAGTGTTTCCCATTTACAGTATCAGGTTATTTTTGTGGCCCACTGAATTAGATTTGCCCTCATCCAAGGAATGTGCATTTATTATTTTTCTTTCTGGTACATACTGTTTAAAGTCTGCCAGAATAGTGCATTTACAATATTTGACCAACACCACACAAAGAGGCTACGAGCTGTTATATCTGTGTGGTCATTAAACTCATTAAGCTTTAAACTGACTCACTATGCTACAAACTGCAGCAATAGCGCTCTTGAAAAGTAATTGTTATATTATATTTGTTTGCTGTTTTTTCTTTACAATCTATACTTTTTATGCTTCTTAGTATGTACAGATATAAACAAAAAATCATCTGGATGCCCCCATTATATAAACAACCTCCAAATGCAATTCTGACCTCTTCAATTCCCACTAATCATTAACAGCCACACAGTTTTTATGTAGACTTTAATACAAAGAAACCATGCTTTTTTGTTTGATTAATTTAGGTACATGGTTGAAATATTATGTTATGAATTTTAATTTGTATATTTTTTTGGGTAGCTAAACATGGAGAATCAAGCAATTTGAGGTAGAAGCCCAGCCCACTTGTGGTAGTAATCTAAATACAGATATTCTTTTGTGAAATAAACAGATATGGATAGCAGCTTTGGATTACACCCCTTTACTCTTGTGCATTGTTTGCTTATTACTTTTATTGCACTTAATTAATTCAGTGAGTAATAATGAGTTAATGAGTATCTGCAGCATCACCACATTGTGATTTCAGTCTGAGTCAGTCTAAAAAAATCTCAAAAGGCATCACCAAACTGCACCTTTTAAGCTCTCCTTCCCTTTCAGAATACGCTTGTTGGGAAGTCCCAGTGGCTGACTGTGTAATTAGCTGCTTCCTCCGTAAATCAGACTCTAATTACACACAGAATGTGTTGGCAAATTGAATGAAAGGAGCTGCTCACATTTGTCTTTCATGTCCAGATATCTGGGGACATGCATCCCTGAGATCAGGGATGCTGGAAGTCAGTCAGAGTTGGGGCTGCTGAGAGAAAATCATACTACATGCTCTGCGAAAGTCATGTTTGTTTGTTTTTTTTTGCTTTTAAGGACCAGTGTGTAACAATTAGTGGGCTCTATTGGCAGAAATGGAATATTATATTAATAAGTATGTTTTCTTTTGTGTATAATCACCTGAAAATAAGAATAGTTGTGTTTTCGTTACCTTAGAATGAGCTGTTTATACCTACATAAGGAGCGAGTCCTCTTCACGGAGTGTGCAATGTTGCACCACCATGTTTCAACAGTAGCTCAGAACGGACAAACCAAACTCTGTTTACTTTTCCTGCTTCAATAACGTTATTCGCTCGTCGCCACCAATCTCTCTCCCTCTTGCTTTACCACTCACTTCCTACACACACACACACACACACACACACACACACACACACACACACACACACACTCCAAGCACTCTACTCACTCTACTCTTACAACAGCCGGCTCTAGAGAGGGCCATTGATGTTTCACGTTGGCCACAGTAGCTAATCCTACATGCTTGGCACACGGGAGAAGTTGTAATCTGCAACCAGACGGCTAACTACTGCCAGATCCTACACACTGTTTAATTTAAATGGCCAGCGTCATTTATATTTAATAGTTATTAACAGCATTTTACACTCCCCAAAGAAAATTGAACGTTTTTTTTATTAAAACTAGACAATTTTATCATCATTTTGGACCATTATTATTATTATTATTATTATAGATAATGCCCAAAAAGCTTAAAGACAAAACTTGCTGTAGTTGAATAATTATTTTATTAGTTATTTGCATATAACAGCCTTCGTCTGAGCATTTGATTCATCTGGTAATGTTTGCCCTGTAAAATCATATTTTTTAAATCAAAAGAGCAAATTCAGAAAACAGAACATGGTTTTATCAGTTAAATCATTAGTAAATTCATTAATAATAATTCATTAGTAAACAAGCAGTTCCGCCTCGGCATCCTAACAGAATGAGCGCTAGATGATTCGCTCTCATCGTTGATATTACGTACTGCTTTTGTAGGACGTAAAAATTGTATTGATAAATTACATTATTACCTCGGTCTCAACACCCTCCCCTGTTCCGTCTCGTGCGTCAGCTCGTTCGAATGCTCTCCATGTTGATTTTGAGTGCCGACAATATCCATGTGACCCAAATCTCCCAAATCGTTGCGATTACATAATAATAATTATATTAATGACAATATTAAATGACAATATCCCAAACACTAAAGACTACCAACACCAAAAATGATAAACCATCACAAACGTAATTAACATTACTACAAACATTACTCCTTTCTGAAATCGTCCATGGCTCCTGCAGCCCTGATTTTAGAAAAGCAAACTTGAACATCAACATACTGTATGTCAAAGCAGCCACAGTAACTACAGAGTCAACAACATGGAGCTAAAGCATGAGAACTGAGGAGAGGAAGAAGGAGGCTGTGTATGGAGGTTACTATAGTTTACCAAGGATGTCCCAAACAAACATCTGGTGTCAGACCCCACCCAACAGGTCCCTGGCACCAACCTGCCAAGGATACAGTGGTCAATCCTTAATAGATTCAGGTCCGGACATGGCCCCTGCTTGGCCAGCCTTCACAAATGGGGCAGCGGCCCAAGCCCATTATCTGCTTGTGGAGAGGTGCAAACAATGAACATATCATTGAAGCTTGCCCGCTCCACAGTCTAAAGGAGGGTTAGTCACCCTCCATACAGCAGAGCAGGAGGCAACCGCCTGGCTCGAGTACTTTGCATTCGCTAAATGAATAAATATAGTTTAAAATAATGCAGGCCAGTGAGGATACAGCCATTTCATACAGGAGACGAGCGAGGATCTACTGATGCACATTCACCCTGCAGAGGTTCCTATGAGACAGTAAAAAACATAGTTTAATAATCATATATTTTTAATTTCCATTTCTGTTAAACAACAGGCCTACAGCAGCAGTAACTCCACTTCCCGCGCTGATGCCTGAGATGAAGCAACGCTGAGAAATCGTGTTGCTTCTAAGTCTTGATATAATTTGCTAAACTATGTTACAATTTTAGCAACATAAAATACTCCTGCAATGTTTTTTTTTTTAATCTGTTCTGTAGCAAAGTGAGGCCAACGGTTCCTTCAGCTGGCATGTTTGATCCCCCACCCCCTTCTCTCCCACTTTTCTGATAGCAGTGCTGATGACTCAACCTCATATATATCCCACACCAGCTTCTTTCTTTATCTTCCTACTGGCCCCGTAGGGCAAACATGCCATTGGGTTTCTTTTTTTGAGCCCTGTAAAGCTCGATTTAGCTGTTTCGAGGATTCTTCGACACCCCCATTTATAGCCTTTGTGTCCACATAAGTAAGGAATGGAACTGCTCCGATAATAACACGTATATACTCCATATAAGTCTTGACACAATTGACGGTTGCTAGGTGACAGACTATTGTGTCAGTGTGACAGGGTATTGCAGCATATAAGGGATTGCAGGGTTATTTTAGTGCAGACAAGTGAAGCAGTAAGTGGCCTTATTACCAGCTCTCTCAGGTTGAGGTAATGCTTCAGGCTTGAACCTTGTTTAAGCTTTGCGGTTCTCATATCAGTGCTTATTATGCTTCATCAGGAATTTATGAAAGCCTCTCCGTTTTCTTCATCATAGAGCCTTGACTCCCAGTCACTCCTGACATGATGGCTGCATAAATCACAGCAGCTGCGAAGACTCAACTATCCCTCCTGTGTCCCACACAACAACCCCCAACATACCCCTCCCTCATGTTCGTTCTTCTTCATCTCACTCTATCACCACTCCCTCACCTCCCAGCCGCCTGTTTCTCATCATCTTTTTCTCATTTCTCCCAGCCATCTGAAACCGTAAGACGATACGTGAGTGTGTGTGTGTGTGTGTGTACTGCGCATCTCATCCGCTGGTAAAAACCAAGGCAGGGTAACACGAGGAGAAGCAACATCTCCCTCTTGAAAATTGGCTCTGGAGATCGAGCTCTAAAAGCACCATGGGAATTCAGCGGATGCCATCATCACTCTCTTCGCATCACTCGCCTAACCCCAAGTGCTCCTGGGTAATTTGGAGGCTGAAAGCAAAGTAATTAAATAGGCCTCCCGATGAGAACATGTTTGTGTTTCTATTTGTGAGTGTGTGCGCGGATGCGCGTGTGTGTGTGCATGGGCTGCACTCTGGAGGGGGAGTAAATCTGTAATCATTACTCCCCGTAACGCACTGCCTTTTCTAACACTTTGGCTTTATGAAGCAATGCCTCAGTGCAGTTTCAAAATCTCTGTTCTCCAGTCTCAATATCCAGCTTCACGATACTTGTGGTACCTCTAACTTGTGATATATGAAAAATAGGACTGTCAATCGATTAAAATACTTAATTTAATTTGTCAAGTATTCAATACTCTTATCAACATGCATGGGAGTGGACAAACATGCTTGCTTTATGCAAATCTATGTATATATTTAATATTGGAAATCAATTAACAACACAAAAAAAATGACAACTATTGTCCAGAAACCCTCACAGGTACTGCATTTAGCATAAAAAAAAATATGCTCAAATCATAACAGGGCAAACTGCAGCCCAACAGGCAACAACAGCTGTCAGTGTGTCAGTGTGCTGACTTGACTATGACTTGCCCCAAACTGCATGTGATTATCATAAAGTGGGCATGTCTGTAAAGGGGAGACTCGTGGGTATCCAAAGAACCCATTTTCATTCACAGATCTTGAGGTCAGAGGTCAAGGAACCCTTTTGAAAATGGCCATGACAGTTTTTCCTCTACAACATTTAGCGCAAGTTTGCAGTATTAATTAACTTCCTTTGCAACTAGCTAGTATGACATGGTAACAATGGATTCTTTAGGTTTTGTAGTTTCATATGATGCCAGTATACTTATTCTGAGCCCGCTACAACCTAAAAGTCACAAGTTGAGTTAATACATTAAAGAAATTAGTGGTGTTAAAACTAAATTGCGCTAACGCGTTATTATCTTGTTAGCTTTGACAGCCCTAATAAAAAAGCAAATAGTTATATTATCCAACCATTAATTCCTGTTTATAGTATCTGAAAATGAAGGTGTGAATAATATACATTTCCTTCTTTTTTGTATTTTGAAGCAGCATTATGTGGAATATAGGCTAGAGGTTATTTGAGTTTTGTTCATACAAAACCTAGCAGATTATAGTGAAATCATTTTTTTTCGTAGATTTTAAAATGGGCATTTAACAAAAGCTATATTTATAAAGCTCAGCTGGCTTTAAGCTCTCAGGCAAAGCATCCAGATGTTCGGTTGCTATGGGTCACGCCGGAGGCGAAGAAGCCCTCACGTATATTATCGTCAGCTGCATTAAAGTAAACATACAGATTATTACACACATACCTTTTTTACATGTCGGTATTCTATCTAGACTAACATTATCTTTTGTCTGCTGTATGAAAGGGTATGGAGATGGCAGCCAGTGTCTATGTTCACTATAGGTACCAGTGAATTATAATGTGGGAGGTATTCCACGTGGCTTGTGAAGCAGCAGTATGAAGTGTTAAAAGCAGCATATGTTCTTCACTCAGGCAGAGATCCCTGCTCAAACCAGGCCTCCCAGGCTCCGGCACTTAATTACTGCTGCGGAGCGCTGCTGTTACAGATGTGTGTCTGTGTGTGTGTGTAGGGAAAGAGAGAGAAAGATCAGCACAAATCTGAAGTGGCAATGCATGTGCCTTTGTGACTGTATATAGTTCAATTTCGGGGAGTAAAAAGGTCGCTGGAGACGGGAGAAAAGGAAACAAGATCTATCTAAACCGAAGACAAAAGCCCCTGCTTCAGACCCTCCCTTGGGAGTGATCACTTGTGTAATTTTAGTGCACTGCATGGTATTGAGATTCAGTTTGTGCTGGGTTGACATATGTGGTTTCACCTCAGCGGAAAACACTTACCTCGGCAAGTGCTTGAGTTTGTCTCGGTCGTATTTGTTACAGAATGAAACAAACAAGTAAGTTTAATGGTACACAGTAAAATTTACATTCATCTCTTCTGTTCCACTGGATATGAATATAATTCAGCCCCCACTGGACCCCTTGATCAAACTCACTGGCTCCATCTATTACTTTACAGCCTTATGTCCTTAATAGTATAGGTTATACAGGGCTGATTTATGACATCATTGGCTATGGAGCCACATCTATAGTACATGAGCAGGGCAGTGAACTACTTATGCACTAACTCTTCCACCAGAAGTAATTGTTTGGAACATTAAAAATATGGTCTCTCTTCAGCAGTCAGAAAGGGAACATAATGAAGAAATACTGGACTTCAGTCTGCTCACTTTTTTTTTTTTACTGAGCTATATGTTTCAAGGGAAATGTTTCTCAATTCTGAACTATGTAAGAGCAAATCTTTATCATTTTCTCTGTCTGTAATTGTGTTGATGTGGGGTCTCAAACTGTCATTTTTTCATGATTGTCTATTGATCTTTGGTGAAGAATTATCTCTATGTCGTCCAAAAAATCAGTACAGCACCGCCCCTTATGCTCTGTAGAATAATAGCTGTTTCTTTTCCTCTGTAGGCATTTCTCCTGTCTGTCCGCCAAATACATGTGTCCCGGTGTGCCAGCAGTGATGAGCAACCTGCTTGCTAATATCAATGCCTACTTCGCCCACACCACCACCACCACCACAACCACTGCCTCCGCCTCTGACCGATTTGCTGCCTCTAACTTTGGAGTGAGTGCACCTATCGTTCTCTTGCAGTCTGACATCTGCAGACACTACAGTAGCGATGTATAGTAATATAGTGCTAAAGGAAAATGTGGATTCCCTAGTTCGACTGACGTAACATCAATTGCTGTCTTTTAGATTTTGAACCCTCATCATCACTACCTTTTGTCGTCATTCTCATTTAGAGTTATTTGTCTAGAGCAAGTTGTGTACTTGAAATCAACAGAAAATCTCAGAGGCTGCCAGTGCTTTCCGATTGAACTTTTAATAAGCTAATGTTGTAAGGCATCAAATAATATTTCCAGGCAGTAAGCCGAGTCTGGCAATATTGCTAAACCCCTCAATTTTGTTCCAGGAAGTAAAAATGAATCACTGCAGGCATAGCAATGCTATCGACCACGCAGTGTTATGCGTTTTTAGGCACACAATGCTTTGGGTGTGGCGACACTCTGAACTGAATTATGTAATTTTTCATCCTGACAGAGGGAGAAATTTGTCAAATTACTGGACCAGCTGCATAACTCACTGAGGATCGACCTCTCTAAATATCGGGTATGTATGAACTTTTTGCACGAGGTGTGTTTGTTACTTTTGTCACTTCAAAAGAAGGGTCAGTTTTACAGTCATCACAGTTAAAATTTATCTCAGGTCCACATGTAGATCAGGGGTCATCAACTACACTTATCCAAGGGCCAGACCTTTTCTAAGCAGACACTGTGAGGGGCCGGACTTTCAAATAAAGGAAAATTACATTTATTTAGGCCTAATTATCCTATCATTGTTTAATATTTTCACTTACTCACAATTTAAATGTTATTTTTATTAGCCTATATCAGTGTGAACAGAAAAAAACATGGGAAATCCATAAAGATAACTAGGTACTTAACTAGAAAATGCCCTCAGACCTCCACCAAGTAGGTAGATAACTGAGCAGTGATGGTCAAAATCTGTAATTACAGAAAACATAATTACAGAATACAGTCCTATAATTCCTGAACTGCAGCTTGCAGTCTTTTATACACGGCAGGCACAACAGACCGACTAAAATGCTCATGTGAAGGCACACTGTAGCAGGGCTCATTGACCATGAGTTATAATTCCGTATTGTCTACAATTGTGTGGTTGCATATATGCAGCATTAGTTAATACTTTGGCACGGTCTGAATCTGCACTGGAAGGCTGCCTGAACACTGTAGAGAGAAAGACTCGCTTTACAGTCTATGTTTGTTTCGTTCCGTTACATTCGGGTGATGTCGTTATAAATGAAATGTTTGAAGTGTATCCACAGATTTACCCGACTTCGTTTGAACAGTGTCGGCATACAGTTTGACACAAGTCGTTGTCAGTTGAGCATGACTAACCCATCTGACCAGGCTAAGCCGACTAGCATGCTTAGGCTGATAGACAACATCTGGTACGCTGCCAAAACTCCCCCTCTAGAATTTCTGTTCTGCCTGTGCGAGTAGTAGACATAAATAGACTATCCACCTCCCCATCAACACCTAGAGCGGTCATGTAATGGTGAATCCATTAATATTCTGCGGGCTGGATGGGAACCTTGGCGGGTCGGATGAGGATGAGGCCTTGTTTTCACACGACATTGAGTCTATTTTACACACACAAGAGCAATTCTCCTTTTTTGTGAAAATGCAGGTTGCCACTTATTGTTGTCTGTTTATTATTTACATCCTTTAAAACTGGCTGTACTTTTGACAGCTAAGGTACCTGCAACCTGGTTGATTTGATAGGCCTCAAGGTTGATTCAACTGTTTACAGTACACCGTGTGCTTACTATATCTGGCTTGGCGCAGCAATCCATTTTCACTTTGATGTTAATGCCAAATGTGTCTGTTGCCCTCCAAACGTGATTATTGACTGGATTCTCTTCTTTCTTGGATTTAGTCCAGTGTGTATTTTATGCATGCTCGCCTTATTTGAATCACACAGTGTAGTCACACAGGATGCACGTTAATGCCAGATGTTAAGGTGTTATGCTAAATATGGGGATTAAGACGAGGTAAATGTCATCCATCATATCTATATGATGGTGTCATACCAAGAATGACATTTGATAATGTCTCACGTTTCCATAGTCATAGTATATAGCTTTGAAGATGTAGTGTGGTTTTAAGATGTGATAATGTAAGATTTGTGAAAAGTGTGATTTGAAAAGGCAGAAATTACAGATAGATACACATGAACCCATCAAAAACAAAAATGACTGAATCAAATTGAATTAATGGCATGATAAATGACTATGAAGTGCTTTTGCATTTTTCAGCAGGCTGTAGCCAGAGGTGTAGTCAGACGCATAAATATTGATAATCAGCCTATACGTTGTCCAGGGTCAGCAGCAGCTCAAGAAATAGTGTTCCTCATGGTCCAATAAATAGACCCTGTCGTGAGCGTCCAGCACTCTGTCTGCCATGGTGGTTCATGGAAATAGGGCATTCGGCACCTTGTAAACATCTGTAAACTAGGCTATGTCTGCCCACGTTTCTATATGCAGCATCTACACATTGATTTGATGTTGGCTATTACTCATATAAATAACAAAGATCCTGTTGTTTCAAAATCATTTATAACAGCTGCTTCCTCTAGTGTGCACTACATTAATAAGACAGTCGTGTGTGACTCCTGCTGCATGTGTTTTATTTAACTTAAAGGCTGGGTGGGCAATCTCGAGAAGCTAGCGAGGGTGTTGCCAACTCTTTTCCATTGAAAGTAGTTAGAAGCATTGTACATGACAGTCCGTCGCTTCAGGCTTCCCTCCAAAGTCACTCCTCCACTATTATCTTTACGAACATAGACATATCATTATGAATATATATAACATTTTGTTAGTACTCACAACTGTCAAGCTAGCAGCTTGTGGAAGACTCCGGTGACGTGCAATTAGTGCACAGGCAGAGTGCACCCAGGCAGACAGATAGCCCGTCCAGTCATTGTATCTTGGTCAAATGAAATGATCGAACGGGTTTATTACAGACCTGCGACAGCCACATATACCAGATTCTTTTCTCCTTTTTTTTGTCAAAGCATTTCATTATTGATTGCAGTTGGGCTGTAATGAGAATTTCAACAAATCTAACAAAACTATTTCTAAAATCTTTACCAACCCTGCCTTTAAGAGACTTACTTTATATTTAATCTGCAGTATCCAAAGTCATGGGCTTCATCATTAACTGTTAGCTGCTTAACCATGCATACTGCAGCAAAAACTCTATAAGCTCCAGCAGGAATAGCCAGTAGCTGTGTGTATCATAACTAGACAAAAGGAATCATTTATCAATGACCAAAAAAAGACCTAATATAGTTATAGTTATCTGGATATTACAGCCAAAGATAGAGAGGAAAGGGGAAGAGAGAAGGGACGACATGCTGCAGAAACGCCGCTAAGGACGGCGTTCTACCAGATAAGCTGCTGGGGCGCCTCGGTACAGTCGTTTTGTCTTAGTCTTAGTGACTATGTTGAATTGGACCGCATTATAGTGAAAAGGGTCTCTAATATTTTTGTCCACCCCAACTTACATATATGCAGGGAATACAATTTCTATGTAAACAAGTGTAGTAACGTTTCATCCCTCACTGAATCGGTCACACTTTTAGGCATTTGAGTTGTATGATAGCGGTTCATTCGTCATAGTCATTTGTTCGGTGATTGTCACTGAGTGGTGAGCAGCAGGCAACATCTGTTAGCAAGCCCCGCTGCACTGCCGTATATAGAGAATTTTCTGGTTGACCCGTTACAGCCGTCTTTGATGTAAACTGTTGACTGTCACCATTTGATGCCTCAGTAGGCTACACGTCGTCTGTGTCCACAAAGCTCTGCCATTTGGCACGGTCTCGCTTGACGTGTTGTCTTTTTCTTTGTGTCTGCTCAGTGATACATGAACTGTACCCGCTTATTTGTGTAGTATACTCAAATAAAAAAAGAGAATTATTTTATTGTATAAAATGACATACAATGTGGTAACTAAATTGAGATATACATAAAAAGTGGTATTACATTTTTTTTAAAAAGTATAAAAATAAAATCAACAAATACATGAAAAGTAGGGCTGTCAATCAATTCAAATATTTAATTGTGATTAATCACGATTGTCCATAGTTAATTGTGATTAATTGAAAATTATTCGCACATTTTTTTATCTCTCTTCAAAATGTACCTTAAAAGGAGATTTATCAAGTATTTAATACTCTTATCAGCAGGGGAGTGGACAAATATGCTGCTTTATGCAAATGTTTGTATATATTTATTATTCAAAATCAATTAACACAAAACAATGACAAATATTGTCCAGAAACTTTCACAGGTACTGCATTTAGCATACAAATCATATCCTATCAAACTGCAGCCCAACAGGCAACAACAGCTGTCAGTGTGTCAGTGTGCTGACTGGACTATGAATTGCCCCAAACTGCATGTGATGATCATAAAGTGGGCATGTCTGTAAAGGGGAGACTCGTGGGTACCCATAGAACCCATTTTCATTAACATTCTTCATCTTGAAGTCAGAAGTCAAGGGACCCCTTTGAAAATGGCCATGACAGTTATTCCTCACCAACATTTTGTAGCGTTATTTAACCTCCTTCAAGACAAATTAGTATGACATTATTGCTACCAATGGATTCCTCAGGTTTTTATAGTTTCATATGTTACCAGCATCTTCACTCTAGCCTGAAAACTGCAAGTTATGTTAATACATTAAAGACATTAGTAGTGCTAAAATGAACGTGTTATTATCATGTTAATTTTGGCAGCCCTAATGAAAGCTTTTGTTTGAGAAAGTTTTTGTACCAACCTCACCCCTGCACATTTTCTCAAATTACCCACTAATGAAAAGGGAATTCATTAAAAAAAACTAAAAAAAACAATCAAAAACATTGATACTCCTCCCTAACTTAAAATAAACTACACGAGGTGCCAATCAAAGATATGGTTTAGATTAAACAAAAACTGGTAAAATGAAGAAACTGGAATCTGGCAGAAATCCATCATTAATTACTAAAGATCTGCCACTCACAGGCCACAAAAGGTGCCTCTGTATTCTACTCAGGCAGATTGAAATCCTGACATACAGTACATAATCTCCAGAGCAATCCCAGGAGAGCTAAACCTGTTAGACGCCAGACATCCACAGGCGCACAAACCCACATCTCTCGCACACACATGCACAGACATCCACACTTCTGTCTGACTGCAGCTACCCACTGACTCCCACACAGGTATGCACCTGAGCAGCCACACACACACACACATCTCCACACTTCTCCCCAGCTGGTGGCCTCGCACAGTGAACTGTAACTGAGAGATGACCCTCTCACCTTTAATGTGACACAAAAGTCAACGTCTGGTTGAGCTGGTGATTGCTTTAGTTCCCCTGTTCTTCGCCACGGCTCGCCGTGTGAAGCCACATGTGATTACAGAGACACACCCTGATAGCAGCAGATCCTCTTGTCTGCTTACAAAGGGAAAAAAGAGAGGGTGAGAGGAGGACAGCAAATAGATAGCATGAAAGAGAGAGGTCTTGAGGGAGACAGAGAATGGAGTTGCAAATAGTGAGCGAGGGATAAAGAGGATTTGGAAAAAAAAGAGAGTTGGATGAAATAAGCAGAGTTGGGATTTGGACAAAGAGGGAGAGAGTTGGAGGAAAAGAGGGATGGATTTGGATAGGGAAGAGAGGAGAAGCAGATGAAGAATGAAAGGAGGCATGCTGGGTGGGCAACAGTGATGGAGGGAGAGGGTTAAGTGAAGGAGGGATGGCCTCTTTTATTTTCAGATGGCCTGGCTGTCTGGCGATGACACGTTCACTGAGAGCAGTCACAGAATATCACGTCGGCTTCACCTGCCAGCGCTGCCCTGCTGCTCTCTTGTCAAGCCTGCCACAGACCAGTGGTTCATGCACACACAGTTCATCCTCTCTCTCTCTCTCTCTCTCATACCCTCTCACTTTCTGAAGCCGTCCCACAGAGCCGGCCTGCCACTGTTGGACAGTAATAAGATTCAGATCTGGCCACTCCGCCCGTTCACCGTATGGATTTCCCCTATAATGACATTCTGAGGGAGATTGAGTTTGCTTTTGTAAAACAGGGGGCTTGAATCAGCAGAGAGGGAGCCGAGGTGCAGCTGCCATTCTACATTTTGCTACATATGCGTTTCTTCCCTTTTAAACTTTATTCCAACAGCCCTGATACACGGTGACACCTTGTGTAGCCAGTATGTCCCAGCTGGGATTTGCAGGTTTCTCTGGGTCGGACATAACGGTTCAGTATTCAGAGCACGCTGCGAGGGATTTGGGCTGTTGGCTTAGTTCGGACAGTTTGATATAAAGTGATGTTTGTTCAGTAAGCACCCTTGGGAGTTATGCGCCATTCTCTTACAATGGATTTCTGTGCTGTATTACAGTGGGCCTTTTGAGAAAAGGTTACTTAATGCAAACACCTGCTTTGTTGCTTTCTATGGTGCAGTAGTTCCTGCTGCCTCCCCCTGTAAGAATAAAATAAAATAGCTGTTCCATACTGTACCTGTAGCTCTCTACAGCAGGACTGTGTCATATTCAGCAACATTGAGCTGCTAATGGAGCTGAGAAAGCATCGCACGAACAAAAAAAATTATTCTACTGGGATAATATCCACCAGGTTGTCCTACAGCAAGATGTACTTAATGCATACCACAGCCTGCTATAGAAGCATACAACCGTCCTCTGGCATCCTCACACGGCAGACAAATATCATTTTCTAGTTTCTTCTGGAGGAAGACAATATTTACAGAGAATAAAGCTCAAAATGCACAGTTGCAAGTATTTGGGATAATCTTTCTCTTTGCAGAGCAAAACCTGCATAATCCAGAGCCAACCCTTTGAAATGTATGACAATGTAAAAAGCCAAGTATAAGAGAAAAGCCAGTATCACCTTTCACAGAGTGAAGACGATAAGAAACCTCTGTGCCAACTGTGATGGGAAATAAATGCATTATAAAAGTTATTGAAAGGGCACAGACGTCAAAGTCACAAATGTATGAAGTACTAAACTAACAAGAGGGAAACACTGAAGTCATTGGTCGTTGCATATATACTATATATGTATGGTTTAGTAGAGTTATTTTCTGTGTAACATAATGTTGCATTATATATGTAAACCTCAGACCAGTTGAAACAGCAGAGGTAGTTAAACCACTTTGAGTGGAGCTTAAGAAATGCCCCTTTTTAATAAAATATCTATGTATACCTATTAGGGCTGTCAAAGTTAACGTGATACTTAAACGTTAACACAAAATCGTTTTAACGCCAGTAATTTCATTAACGCATTAACGTTATCGATCTTTCAGAGGTTGTAGCGGGATAAATTTTGGAGAGGAAAAACTGGCACGGCCGTAGATTTTTTAAAGCCTGAAAACAGCCATGAGGAGGTGCAGAAGTCTAGTTATCTCTCAGAACACTTGATTTACAATATGCTGTAAGGTTATTATGGAATATTTGCCCAATAACACCAAAAATAAGCTGCCTACCCCAGCTTTTAGTATTCTATTTATACTTAAATTCAATAGACACTCAAATGCACACACATAGACTCACACTCTGTGGCATACGCCTTGGCTCAGGATGGTCAGAGTGCAGGGTCACCAGTGCAGTGTTGTGTGGCAGTTTGAGGTCCATTGCCCGTCAGCTCATGACTGCTTTTGATCTCTTTTTCCACATGATTACCTTCACTCGCTCCTCTTGTTGCTGGTGTTTTTTAGGCATTATGCTTCCTCTGTAAAAATGTTAAAATACAGTATTTTTCATAAATGTGATTAGAAAGCTGTACATTGTATTGATTTTGGCTGGATCGCAGAAGGTCAGCTCTACAAACTCAAAGTCACTGAGTGACTGACTGAGGGATGAAGTTACATGATTGGTCGGCCGGGTGTTGGAGTTTCCTCATTGGCCGTTTCTCTTTCAAAATGTAAAAGCGCGAGAAGTCCTTTGTTTACCTTTTCACTCACTGGCGCAAGTGATCCTCTATCGGCGCATTTGCACCAGATCTGGTGATGGAGGGCATCTCAATGCTTTCCTCTCATTTCCTATGGAAAGCAGGAGCAGCTGTCACCCAGTGCATAGTGGGAGAGCATTGCATAAAGTTGAAAAATCTCAACTTTATGAAAATGAGCCCGTCCGGCTCACAAAACTTGGACGAAGCAGTCAAACTTGGCGATCTAGTTCTAAAATGAAACGAGATTCAGCAGTGCCATAGCCTATTTCTCGCTTAAAATGTTTTCAGAAGTAGATTTTGGCAGATTGTTTAGATGGAATAACAGAAAGTTTATGAACAGGCTGCCATGATGTTTCCTGTTTGAAATGGCAAGCAGAAAACCAGGGACTAGTCATGTGCATTTCATGATAGGGTACATTACCGCTTGAACGGCCAGTTGAGTGGTGTCCTCGCTGGACCAGGTGGACATGTAACACTGGATTCAACGTTGTAGACATGAGCACTGACTATTTGTGTAACAATTTAGCCAGAAATTCACAGACTGACCAAACACGTTCTAGCCGTATACTCGGTTTCGACCAAGTCTTGTTTTTTGCACTTCTTTTGAGTTTTCACTCAGTAGGCACTGGCCCAACATACCATTCATGGTACACTAGAAAGACAAAGAACTAAAAGCTCATCAGCATCACTCACTCCTCATCCCATCTCATAATGGACTTTCTGTCATCTTTGGAAGGCAGTGCTGATGTTGTCTCTACTTTTGGCTCAGAGATGGATCCTTTGCTTTTTTAGTATGCTTGCCTGCTTCTGGGCAATAAATCTGTTTCTGTTTCCTGTGTGCTTTTGCTGATGACGTTTCTGGTCTTTGTGTATTCAGACATAGCATCTGTTGGAGGTAGACTAAGTTATTTACCCCACTCTCACTGCTTTTAGAAAACGTTGAGAGCAGTGTTTCTACAGAAAAAAAGATGTATGTGCATCTGTGTTAAACATCAGCAATTGTAAAGTAAGGAACAACAGTGAGAGGCTGAATTAAATAAAAATAAATCACAGTTTCTTGTGGTTTGTAAGTAATGCTGTACCGGTTCACAAGTACATGCTGTCTTTAAGCTATTTAGGCATCCCAAACTCGGTTCCCCGCCTGAAGCTGTGATTCTAATTTAGATAAATCCCTTTCAGTTGCTCTGCGCTTTACACAGATGAAGTCAATAATGAATGCACTTTTGTGCACCCCTGCCATCTGCAATCAAAACAGGATGTCAAATATCGAATTAAATTGCTAGCTGAGATCATAACACTTTGTGTGACATGTGGTTTTTGCAAGTAACCCACCGATGTCCTTTTTGCAGAAAACATAATGAGTTTCAATGAGCACTTGACTTTACTTGACTTCAATCATCATAATTACACGACTAGATTACCTTTTCATGACAGAATCCACTAATTAACAGATTTAAAATGCTACACTGAAGCATGTATTTCTCCATTTAAATGTATAGAATATACGATTGTATTATGTGTGCAGTTTGAATGAATCATTTCATTTAAAAACCAAGTAGACTCAATGGATCAGACTTCCACTATCACTAAAAGGCAGACTAGCAGTAGTGGAAATTGCACAGTTCTTTCTCTACAATTGCAGCTCTTTCATGGGTGATTTTCCTCCCCTAGATAAAGGTGTTAATGCCTCTATGGAAAAGCAAGAAAGCACAGATTAGTTTGACATTACTTGTAGAGCAGGGGCCTTAGTGGATTACCTATCTTTATTTTTCAGAATTACTTTTTTTTGCAACAAAGTCGCAGTCTTAATTGGTTTCACTCTATAACAGTTGCAATCCTTACACCCAAAGCAAACAGATAAAACACATTTTGAGCTGTTGTCGTAACTGTTCCAGCACAGTGATTTCAGGAGGCGTACTGATGGCAAAATTCAAGGTTGCAGTGAGAGTTACAGAAGACATGTTTCAAAGGGACTGATGGTTTCCCTCGTGTCTGAAGGCTACATGTACTGTATGTGATGTTATTGTGA
This sequence comes from Helicolenus hilgendorfi, assembly GCA_916700815.1. Classification (NCBI taxonomy): domain Eukaryota; kingdom Metazoa; phylum Chordata; class Actinopteri; order Perciformes; family Sebastidae; genus Helicolenus; species Helicolenus hilgendorfi. Next base: position 4,062 of record CAKALG010016957.1, on the reverse strand, counting down.
GAGAAATCCCAGCGTCAGCAGAGAGAGAAAAGGTAGTGTGAGTGATGGTACTCATGGGTTCCATTCTGTGAATGATACCGGTGGCGGTACAACAGCTGCAAGGAAATGATTTTTTCTTTGATTGTAATTGAATGATTTATATTGAAAGGACTCTGCTGGGAACTGCATGAGAAAAGAAGCTTCTTAAATCGCATTATAAAATTCAAACTGAATACAATGTTTCAGCTAGAAACAAATGATGAAATACTCAAACAACTTTGTTCATATAAAAGGCGGTAATGCGAACTGCATTTTTAGTGTGAGGCAAAAAAAAACTCCCGACTGATTTCTTTTCCTTTTTTCCCCATCAGCAGCCAAATATAGTATAACTGGTCCACATTTGCTTGTGCAGAATGTGTGTCAAGCTTGTTTTCCTGTTGGCTTTTTAATCCTTATTGGGGAGTACACTTTTACCTCTAAACTAGACCACTCCTATTAATCATGGGTCTAAAGAAATTTACTGTAAGTGGACAGCTAACTGTCTGTAAAGCATTAACAGGCCATCCACATTTTCTTCCGCTCTGTTGGTTCTTTTTGAGACCACTCTCCGGTTTGTTTGGAACAGTTATTCTTCCAGACTCCATTGTCCGTTTTGTGTTTTCCGCTTTGAAAACTGGTCATCTTGAATCATTTATCAACCCATTAAAAGCTCTATATGCTGCTCACGTCCAAAAGATGTCAGGGGGGTTTTGCTTCTGCTGATCGGCCTTGATCTCAGATAGACCTCTCCTGTGCTTGTGCTGTCAAGCCTACAGGCTGCTGTGAAGATTTGGCTCCATTTCCCGAATCTCCATCGTGCAATTATTGACAAGGTAGAGGAGGAATAGAAAACAAGCCAAATTTGTATTAGAGCACTGAGAGAGTAGGAGAAGTAGTATAATGTATGGGGCAGTGATGCCTTTCCTCAGGCCTGTCAGGGCTTTATATGCTCTCCGTCACGCTGCTCTGCACCGCCTGATGACTTCATGGCCCCGAAATAGAGGTTTTCATCAGCAGAGACCTCCCTTGTCCACTAAACGATTAGACAGACAGTCATTTCGGTATGATTGCTGGGCGTTGCTCTGTAATCAATTTCAATGTTTCGGGTTAAGCGATGTGATGTGGCGGGTGAGAGTTGGTGACTTTAAAAGGCTGCTTTCAACAAGATGTCTCCTCATGTTATTTCCCCCTCTATCTCTTTCTTACTCCAGGATAATTTCCCTGCGGGAAACCCAGAGCGTCTCCAAGATCTCAAGTCCACTGTTGATCTGCTGACCAGCATCACCTTCTTCAGGATGAAGGTAGCTTGTGTATATATATGTGTGTGTGTGTGTGTGGTTGTATGGGCGGGGAGTGCAATTTGAAGGGCTATGGGGGAGCATGGCACTCCATTTAAGAGAAATTGAAAGAAGCATAAACATTGTAATAAATGATGATTGAACATTTCTAACCTTATATCGCAGAAGTGCTCTGCCTTTGACTGTGACACCTTCAACACCGGTCATGGCTGTGAAATCTCACAACATTTAATCATAAACATAAACCAACATTGATTTTAGGCACGTTTCATTTAGGTGAAATCGATTCAAACCCATAATTTCTGAAAACCTGTCAACACCACTGTCCATTCAAATCCAAATAATTTATCGTTGCACAATTTCTTGACTTGATGGGGTCATGTCTGTGTAACGTGTGTTGACCTGCATACTACAGTACAGTAAGCCTGTATGTATGTTTAAAACGCTTCCAGCTCGGTCTTGTTTCCTCTCCCCCCTCCCTTCCTCCCTCTCCCCCAACAAGTACGTCTTCCGCTATATGTAGAGCTCGGCTCCATTCAGCTCTCTCTTGGCGGGAGTGGGGTTTTAGCGCTGGTGCACTGAGGCAAAGCTAAGATGGCAGCTATGAGCAAAGGAATGAAATCTGTCACTTTAGGTTACCAATGCTTTCACTCTGTGCCATGCCCGTGCTGAACTTTACTGCGTAGACGCGCAGCTGCTCTCACACAGGTCTTACTATACGATATACTGCACACACACCTAAATGCCGTTCTGGTGTGATTACGATCCATAATGGATGTAAAAAGGTTGCCATTTTTCCACAAGGAAGTGGTATCGCGGGATTAATATTTCACGTACATGTAATATGATATCATTACGTTTCACTCCACTGATGGATGGTACTGCATATAGAAGACCATTTAAGACACAGTAACTGTCATTGATTAGGGTCGCTAACATCATACGTATTTATTGGATGATTTTATGTAGAATGAAGTGCCACGAGACCTAGGAGACACCTAACATTTTAATCATGTGTGTGTGTGTGTGTGTGTGTGCAGGTACAAGAGCTCCAGAGTCCACCCAGAGCCAGTATGGTGGTGAAGGACTGCGTGAAGGCGTGTCTGGACTCCACATACAAATACATTTTTGATAACTGTCATGAACTGTACAACCAACTCCTTGACCAGGTAAGAAGCTTCCAGATCCGTTTTGACTATCACTACTAATCAACCTTTTCAGCTCATTATAGTCAGGCCTCTTCTGTTGCACAGCTACCAATAAAACTGCACTAGGTGAGAGATAACCACAAAAATATTGACATCTCTGTATTCCTCACATTGTGTCATTTCAACACTTGTTATATATCGTATTTAGGTCTCATGACTAGTCAAATCATACACAAATACGATTTAGCTAAAATGCAGGTTGAGCAAGAAGAGTTACTGTACTATAGTTGTGGGTGCATTCATTTGTGTCAGAAAGATGCAGAAGAGGGTAAGGTGTCAGGTTATAAGGTATGGATAGTGTTGCAACTAGGGCTATCAATCAATTAAAATACTTAATCGTTCAAAGAATTTAGCAGCATTAAGACTCATCTGCGTCTTTGACAGCCCTAGTTGCAACTTATACTTATAATTGGCTCATCCGTCAGTCAAATCCTTGACCCAATCACTTCCTCCTCCGCCTCCTTCCCAAACACACCAGTAATCAGATAGTCATTGTATTTTTAAGAAGAAGCAAGAACAACAGGGAGGTAAACTCAGCTCTAAGGGTTTTGCCTTTATATCTGGTATCTTGTCTTGAAGATGGATGTGTTTTGTTAGTTGTTAGAAATCCTGTCCCAGTGCTTATCACTCGTCTTGAGACAGTTTTTAACCTTAAAAATCTTTGCCTCGTCTGTGGCTGAAGCAACCTTTGTAGCTCCATCTTGTAGCAATAGTTGAAAAGCTGATTATCAATTCAAGCTGTAATTGTAAAAATTATGTTGCATTTGTTCGCCCCTGTTGTAGTATGAGGGATTTGTCTGCCAGCTGTTCAGCTTTAGTGTTCTTTTGTTTCTTTCATTATAGTTGTTGTTGTTATGGCTTCTTTGGGCTTGAAAGCCATAACCCAGTCACTACCATCCAGAGCAAACAAACACTTAACAAGATATTATGAAAATACACACAGGATACTGGCAAGCAGAGTAATAAAATCCAGGCACAATTGTGTGTTGTGTGTTTGGTAATATTTTCTGCATTTTTAATAATTTGATGAACACGCTGCTAAACTTGAAATGAAAGCAGCTGACAGCATAGCTGCTCTGCTGATTTATGTAATCACATTTAATCTACGAACTAGCGAGTCAACATCTGGCAATTAGCCAGGCAGATAGGCAACACTAACTAGATAACTGACACTTAATGGAGTCTTTATGAACGTACTACCTTTATCACTGCAAAAAGTGAGCCATTTAAAGGGACTATTTGTAACTTTCAGAAATGCTTCTTAACAGCGACACCTGTGGCCGTGAAATCAACGAAAGTCAGCGTCGGGCTCGCGCTTGCTCGCTCTAAATATACTTGAACGAGCATCGCTCAAAACAGTGAGGCGACACACGTCAGCTAAAAGCACAATATCACTCTATATTTCAGCTGCTTAGCAGTAATGTTAGCCAGACGAAGGTCTCTCCATGAACATGATTTAGATCTGATCCTAGTGTTGGCATTTCCTGCCTCAGTGCAGGCTAAGACGGCGGGGCTGTGCAGCTTGTCTCCTCTGCTCT
>CAKALG010016956.1:0-15103 GCA_916700815.1 Helicolenus hilgendorfi | reverse complement strand
AGCGCTAACGGAGAGGCCAGACACACCGCCACCCAACGGTAAAGATCAGAGTCAGCGCTCTACACATATTGACCGTCATCTTTCTTGTAAAATGTCCAGTGTAACCGGTAACACCGGTGTTGTCACAAGTTTATTAACCGGTGGGAAATTTTCCTCACCATCACATCACTAGCAAAGACCATGACAGGCATCGTACGTTACCTTCGGTACTGTAGAAAAAGAGTACCGTCACGTTTTTAGAATTTGGGCATCGACTTGGCACCGAAGTATCGGTTCTCGTGACATCCCATACTACTTTCACAGCTGAAGCGTTGCTGGAGGCTTCGTGCTCGCCATTGTCACACACATACGGTCTGTCAACGCGGCGTAACTTTAGCTAGTGTACGACAGAGTGTGTGTGTGGCGGCGGTGACAGGGGGTTGTTGGTGGCGTTATAGCTGTGAACGTAGGTGTAGCAGTGTGTGTACAGTTTATTTGTTGGTGAATAAAAGCTACAACTCCTCCGCTCAAGCGAGCTCAAGAGACCCGAGGCAACTTCCTGTATCTCGCAATGCCGGCTCAGACTCTCTTAAGGTGGGCTGTTAAGGTGGCCCAGCTTTTCTCCTTTAAGTGACAAGTTACTCCCCTGAGTTTTCCTCAGCTTTTTAATTAATTATTAGTATTTCTTTTAACTGTTTAACCGATAGCGTTAATCGGTTAAAATGCTTAATGTCTGTTAATGGTTAAACGGTTAATTATTAACACTCCTAGTGTGTGTGTGTGTGTGTGTGTGTGTGTGTGTGTGTGTGTGTGTGTGTGTGTGTGTGTGTGTGTGTGTGTGTGTGTGTGTGTGTGTGTGTGTGTGTGTGTGTGTGTGTGTGTACACATGGCCACTTGTGAGGGAACTCTGGGTCCTGCTGCAGTGAGAAAGAGAGAGAGAGAGAGAGAGAGAGAGAGCGGGCCACAGGCAGAGCCATCGATCGGTCTCGTCAGGGTTCAGGGATATAGATGAGTTACAAAACCACCATTAATTACAAATCACTTCTGCCATGAAAGTCGATTAGAGCGAAAAGCAGCAAAAAAAAAGTCTGTATCAAACAAAGAAAAGTGATAGGGCGTGCACATTTTTCATCTAAAGATGTCTTTGGCTCGGTATGCCCGCTGACTTTGCCCTTCATCTCCTGAGCTTTATTACATTTTTACAAGTCTTGTTTAATTAAAGTTGTTGGTTCCTTTGTGATTATTTGTGGCCACTGTTCATCAGTAATTAGATGTGCAGATTAATTAATGCAGATGCATGTTTTATCCATATTCAATAAGCATGTTCCGCCGCCTTATCACTGAGCACATAATCAATACCCCCGGACTGGTGATAAATTATGGTCCATAATCGTGCATATATTCAGCATGTGTTGAGCCGTATGCAATGTGCATATAAAAATGCCACGATACAGTCGTGAGCAGGTGCAGGGTTTACGATGATCCACAGGCAGGTTCACAGACGGTCCCTGTCAACGCCACTTGAGAGAGTCCCTGCTGTCTCAGACAGGTTGCAGTAGAGCCGTGCTTTGCATTAAAATTGCAAGAAACACTCTCTTCAGCTGCACACAATCTCTCCGCCGCACTCTTTCATCCTACAAGGCAAAATAAAGTGTTCTTGTACCTTAAACTACATATAGCCTGCAACTTATTTTCTCCAGGTCTCACCCGCTCTTTGTGTTCCCACTCTGTCCTCCTGCCCTCTTGTTTTTCACTACAGCTGCACCTGTCTCTGATCCTTCGCTGCTATTTTTTTTTTTTTTTTAGTATTTTTTGGAAAGAGACTGCTGTCTGTGATTAATGTTTGGTGTGTAGTTGTGTATGTAAGCAATCCCAATTCATCCGTGAAGTCTACTCTTCCTGGGTCTGACAGGCATGCCTGGGCACACAGAGCTCCGCAGTGTCTTCTACTCTATAAAGCTGATTTCAAATACAGCCATTTCAGAAGAGATGCACCGCAGTGGCATGAAGCAGGCAGGCTAAACAGATCAACAGCTCCCTCTCTCTCTCTCTCTCTCTCTCTCTCACTCTCTGAGCCTCCGCTTGCATTCCCTCTGTTTTATTGTGACAAGACACAGCAAGTCATGGTTTGAATACCAACGCGATAATTCTTGACAGTCTCCCTTTTATTTGTCTGCTATCGCCCTGATAAGATGATTTTCACTCTCCGGGTTTGTTTTGTCTTGGCAGAGATGGCCTGGATGAGTGAGCTCATCCTCTCTCTCTCATTTTGTCTTTTCCATCAGTTGTGGTTCTCCTTATATTCCAGACCACTCTCTCTCTCTCTCTCACACACACACACACACACACATTGCAATGAGTGTGTGTGTGTGTGTGAGAGAGAGTCGGAGAGCATAAGATGATTATGGGAAGATGCCACGCAGAGGAGAAATGTGTCCAGCCAAGCTCACACAGAAGAGAGTATTAGGAAATAATGGTGTGTGAATGCTTGGATAGATTTGTGGAGATGTGGTACTTCATCACATAGTAAAAGAGAGTGAAAGTCCCTCTGTCCATTATTCTGTCATTTCCCTTTGTTTTCTCTCCTATTAACACACCCCTGAGGTACATCTGGAGGCCGTTATTTTGTTGCTGTCTAGTGTCATCACTTGTGTGTAATATGAAATAATAATTAACGTACCACAGACAAGTAGCTGCGATCAGGATCTGCATGCAAAATTAACATGCTAGAGCGGGTTTCGGATAGAAACTCAACGATGACTCACAGGGGGATTAAACTGGGTCAGGAAATGATTTGGTGTAAGCTTATATCAAAATTATGGCCATGTTATGTTGCCAAAGCCCTCTCTGGTCTCCGCAGTGAGCTGAATAAAACACTATAACAGGTTAGTAGACTGAAAAACGGGATAAATTTTGCTCGATAAGCCCGCACAATAGTCCATTAAATTATTGTGGGTCACAAAACAAACGGGCTCCCAGAGAAGTTTGAAAGCCACTCCAGTGGGGTGGATAGAAATCTGGAGCCCACTTGATAACAGTGCCAGACACATTACACACACACACACACACACACACACACACACACACACACACACACACACACACACACACACACACACACACACACACACACAGGGGCTGCAGAATAGGATTGAGACTGGATATTTTGGCACACAAACCAGCACTCAGAACAAAGCCTATCTGTCCACAGAACTAGCTTTCCCCCTTATGTCTCCCTCCAAGGCTGGAACGGGAGTTAATTGTTCTCATGATGGTGTCAGGTGGCAGAATTGATCAGCGTTAAAGGATCATTCCCTGTGACATTACCTCTGGAGAGGGAAAGACAAACTATATGAGAATGGGTACTCTGTTTACGTGACATTTGACAAGGTAAAAGGACACCCTTCGATTGCTTGTGCTCTGTTGGAATCACAAAATCAATAGTGCAGCATTGCTCATATACACATCAACCTCCCTGTTAAAGTATACAGACTAAACCGATCAGCGGCCGCCACTTCACAACACACTCGACTCCCCTTGGTTTTATTTAATGAGATTTTATTCTAACAAGACTTCCAGTTGAAATGTTGATGTTTATCGGCGGTGCACAAGGTTGTTTTGCAAGTTTAGGTGTCAGTCTGAACATTTGGGGTCAACTCATCACAAAAGAATCGGCTATTTAAGACCCAGAAAAAAACAAAACACAAGTGCACAGCTCTCGGAGGATCCCAGGTGAACCACTGGTCTGATATAATAAATCAATAAACAAGGTATTTTGGAAATGAAATCATAAATTAACTTAACAGCTGATTGATTATGTCTGTGTCTTGGGGGCAATCATTATGGTGGTAAGAAATATTAGAAATAAGGTTTTCAGATTTCTAAATACATATACCATATAAATATGATTCTTTCTAACACTTACGTTAATTAGACCATTGGATAATATTCTTATGATTATTATATGGACTTATATCTGGCCAAATACAGTGACTTTACAATGAGCTAAACGTGTTTTAAATTATTTTGTGTAATTGACAGAATGCCTAAAATATTTCTGAAACATTCATATAGACCCGCAAGATGCTCCTGTCACCAGGGGTATAGCGCTATTTGTATTGTATCAGTGTTTAGCTATGATTCCTCTGGAACGACACGCTGTATTCACATACTACTGTTTACAACTTTTTACAGCCGTGTTCCAGCATAATCTGTTCATCGGGGACCACGCTCGGATCCTGTAACACCTACACTATTTGTCATTGCTGTTGACGGCCCGCACTGTAGCTACTAGTCCGACTAGATCCAACTTTTTCAGTCCCGATACCGGCACCTGGGCTTTGGTACAGAGTACCGATCCGATACCAGTGTTTAATTAATAAGCTGTATGCCTCACTGTGTGGAAGTGACTGGGATCAGTCTGTTATGTGTAAGGCAACATCAGACTTGACTTAAACATTGCTCTCCTAACTTTGTAAAACAAAATATAACTAATAAATGCATAGATACAAATTCAGTGAATTGTTATTTATTAATAAAATAATAAATCATTTATGTGGCAAAAAATATTTCAATTCAGGTATAAACATTTTTAATGCAGAAACAAATTGCTCAATTAAAATTAAAATGCCAATATATACTGTAGATATCCGATCCAGCTATTTGAGTCAGTATCATCCCGATATCCCTTCCGGTATCGGTATCGGTGCATCCCTAATTTTCAGATGCATTTTGTTCTGGAAGCAGGGCCTGAGTTATTGTCATTAATGCTAGTTGGCTATCTAGCTTTATAGAAGCCAACCTGTTAGCTAGCCTGAGTTTGTCCTGGGCCTCTTTACCAGTTCACAGTTAACACTGAGAAAGAAAAGAAATTTGATTTAAATATATTTTAATTTTACCAGACATGCTTGGCTGAGTTTGTGATACTGTGTGGTGTTGCCGCCCAAAGTCTGTACAGTGATGATGGTGAGTAAGATGTTATCATAAAAATAGGAATGATGATCAAAAACATAAAAAAAACATTCATGTTGTAAAACAAAAAGAAGGATTTTTGTTATATTTTCCTTTTAAAAATGCAGAGACACAACCTGCAGCCCGGTGAAGCTGTAGCGATGACAAGGAGATAAAAACTGTGTTTATGTAGAGTATTAAAAGCAATGCATGAAGCCCACATATAATGAGATCCTCCAACGGTGTGCACTCTGAGGTAAAGCTTACAGATGTTACCATCTGCTGCGTTTCACCCTGTTGTCTAGAGAATACGGGGACTGGAGAGGAAAAACGGTGCATTAAGTATTAAATTTAGACATGTTGCTAGAAGAATACTGTGTTTGACCTTATTTGATATGAACACTGCATTTCACAGAACAGGTGGCGAGAATAACTTAGTGATCTAAAGCAATTATGTATGTGATGTACTGGATGCACCGTGCTGATCTGTACATCTGTAATTGTAACGAAATCTGTAACGAAAACACGGCTTTGGCATTCATGCATGTTTGAAGTTTCAAATCTCAATGTGTATCATTATGAAATATTTCAGAAAGATTTTGTAACCACAACCCACTTAAATTGCAACCTAGGTTTTAAATAAATCACAATGCACATCCCTGCCTGTTCCTCTCACTGCATTTACGGTCCATAAAAAAATAATGAAAAGAAACACTGAGATGCGAGATTGCAGTCTACTAATGTTCAGTTACGTGTGATGAAAACCTTTGATTGCATTCCTCATTCTGTAAATCCAGTTGAGAGACTACGGCAACACATCTGCAAATACCTCTATGTAAATCTTGACCTGCGTAATAACAACAAAGCCTCGCTTAATGGCGAAACGCATATCGACCACGAAAACCCTGATCCTCTCCAAAAACACAATGGAATGAACAATACTGCAGAGCGAGACCTGGCATCGCAGAAAGAAACGCCTGGCATTCCTCATTCATCATGTTGATTGGAGAGATCAATTCACATTTGTGCTTTCCTTGGCTTCCCCTCAGGCATATTTCAGGGCTGTGCTGTGCGGCAAACCATCAAAGTTCACCCCTTTTGCAACATGCCTATATGCAGATCGTGAAATCTACTTGTCAGTGGTGCTAACACAACGAGGCTTTTAATTTTTAGAATACACAAAAAAGGGACATTATCAGAGCCTTAGTGTATTGAAACCTATGCTGCAGTACCTCTCAGACCTTTCAGAGGGCAGTGCAGCTCTATGAGAGGAGCTGGCGGCCACCAATGGGGGGGGAGAAAAAAAGATTGGTTTCTCTGAATTCTATCCCTCATTAGGTTCCATGCAGTGCCTGAATTACTTGCTGCATCTATCCATTAAAGTCCCTCTTTCTGTATACTGCTCACATTAAACACAGGTACGGTGCCTCGCTGGATGAATGCAGGGTGAAATCTGACCCCATTCCCAGTTCCATTTTGTCGTAGCTCATTGCTGTGGAGGCATTCACTGGTTGCTTTTTGTGTGATTGAAATGTTATATTCATATAGTCACAAAAAAAAAGTTCTCGCAGCAAAAAGAGCGACAGACTGGACATTTTTTGTTTGTTTTCACCGACTCCCATTTGTGCTCGCATCACATTGTTGGGGACCAACGGCACATTCAGCACAACGCTGGCAAATCGGAGGCGATGCACTCGGAATCCAAATCTCCAGATATTCACTCGCTAATGTTGTGACAGCTTGTTAACTTATTCATTGGGCAGGAGGCTATGGAAGCTGACAGAGCGAGCTGAAGTTCATGTCTCCAGGCTCTACCCTTGTCCACTTGGCTCCCTGCTTTATCAAGGAGACTTAATTCATCGTGATGAGCAATCATCTGTGGGGTTAAGGTGCAACAAGTGCACTGACCTTTTTCTTGGCCTATTGCCACCGAGCTGTCTTTAACCTATAACCTTGAACTCGACCCCTATATGATGGTTCCACTATGTCAGATGAGCAATCCCTCTGTTGACAAGGAATGATCAATTCATTTATATTTGAAAGTAATTTCTATTAGTGCTGCAACAATTAATCGATTAGTTGTCAGCTATTAAATTAATCGCAGACTATTTTGATAATCGGTTAATCAGTTTGAGCCATTTCTTTAAGAAATAAAAGTCAAAATTCTCTGATTCCAGCTTCTTAAATGTGAATATTTTCTGGTTTCTTTACTCCTCTATGGTAGTAAACTGAATATCTTTGAGTTTTGAGCAAAACAAGACATTTGAGGACATCATCTTGGGCTTTGGGAAACACTTATCACCATTTTCAGACATTTTATAGACCAAACAACTAATCGATTAATCGAGAAAGTAATCGACAGATTAAGCGACAATACTGCTGTGTATTAGCGAGAATCTGGCAACACGATACGTATCGTGAGTCGGAGTAATGATTCAATATATTGCGACATATTGCAATACTGTTAGCAAAGCGGTATATTGAAATTTGTTTTAAATTAAATTTTAGGAAAACTGTCATAGTATAAAGAACACACCACCATATGCATAAAATCTGAGTTAAACAATTCGCTATGAAAAATGGCCACTATGGGGACTAATATCATCACACATGAATACAATTGGACTCATTGGATCCACAGTGATACCCAATTTATGTAATTCCAAGATTGTTTAGGGACCCCAGTATGCAGAAATATTCAAATACACCATTTTTAGAATAGACGAAAACAAGACATTCGTATTACATGCAAAAACTAGATGATTTTTGCCCAAAACTGCATGTGATTAGCATGAAGTGGGCATATCTATAAAGGAGAGCCTCACGGGTATCCACGTGGATATTGGATATTTTCCTCTAAGTTTGGGCCTCTTGAACACACGCAAACAGAGTTTTGGGTCACCAAAACAGATATTTTTGAAAACACCTTCTATGGTGCAGATTTTTAATAACTCTGGTTACTTTGTAATTGTGTTAACATGTAAAACGGAGCATTTGGGAAACGATGACATCCTCTTCTCATTTCGCGCATGCCCATTGTTGCTTCGTGTAATGAGCATGCGCCCGATACAATAACAGAGATCGCAGACTACTGGCTTTTTTACGTTTTATTAGCACTGCTCGGACTAATAACTACTTTACATTTGAAAAATCCTCCACTCACAGGAGGCAGAAGAAGGGAACACATTAAACACATCGAGGCCGAATGGTGATTGAATGTGCTTTTGGGCGATTGAAGGCGAGGTTTGGAGCACTCAGAAGGGCCATGGACAGAAACCTGAATGACCTCCCGTTTGTCAGTTATGCATGTAAAGAGACAGTTGATGACAGCAGAGTGATGACAGTCATGCAGTTTGACCAGGAATCCCCCACCAACAATAACTCTTATCAAACTGACTGTAATGACGCCGAAGGAAAGGGAGTGAGAAGGGTGGTCCTTCCTTCCTTGACCCTTAACTTGTGATCTCACTTGTGGTGACATGTAAATATTATGGTGATCATTTTGTAAAACAAAGATAGTGTGGACAGATTTTTAAATGGAGGGGAAAATATGTGTTTTTAAAAATATCTGTAAACATGTAGACGTTAATAAGATGTTAATTAAAAATCGATAGTGTTTTGGAGACTCAATTCAGTATCACAAAATATAATATCGCGATACTCATGTGTATCCATATTTTCTTACACCCCTAATCGACAATGAAAATAATCGGTAGTTGCATCCCTAATTTCTATTTCGAAAACAAATTAAAGTCCTTGTCTCGTGGATAAAAGAACATCTGACACAAAAAAAACAAGCTGAAGGAAAAAAGATTGAAGGAACACTAAGCAAGACAGGAACCAAGACAAATTAAGCAAGTAACCATATTTGGCACCATAAGCGTCTCTATGCATTTGGACCACTTTGGTCTCCTTTTCATCGAGTGCTTTAGATAACAGCTGGGCTCCACCATAAAGTAAACTCCAGCTGATGTATTGAGATTTTAATTGTGGCGAGTTATTTTGCTGGCAGTCCTCCTTCAGGAGAGGGAACAAAAGGCCTGCCTGTCGTCCCTCTTCGCCTCCCTCGCAGTTGATAATCAATGGAGGGACAGTGCTGCCAGCTATTGACTGAGGAGAGATGAATGACACTGCTCCCAAAGGGTCCATTTGAATTTTGACAGGCAGGATTCAGAAGTCCTAGCCCTCCTTTGATGGTGCCAGGAAGAAGGCATTTCACTGACACACTGGAGGTAATACCAAGTGCTGATACAGGGCTATGAGAGGACTGAAATATTTTAAGCTGCAGACTGTTGGAGATCATGTGTAGGCAGTTTGTATCACTGCACACTGCATTCATTGAATACTACTTTTTCAGCTGTTTTGTATCCATTCTACAAGACAAGGGAGCTGAATCGATGGTGAATTGAAGCCGCGGCACGCTGCGAAGCACACGGAACAAATGTCAACACAAGAGAAAAGGACTCTCACCTGGCCACTGGTGGGATGTCAAAAAACCTCCCTACAAATGCCATTCTTTTCTTCTTCTCTGCGCAGCTCCTGCTCCGACCCCCCATTTCTGTTGTGACAATGTGAGTCATCTTCAAATGACTGCTGCCTTCAACACACGCAGACAAGCATTTCTCCTTTTTCAATGCAGTTTGACCTTTGTAGAATCAAAGATGAAAGCTTTCAAAACATGTGTTTTTACACATGTCGTGCATTGTTTTGTCTTAGCAATGACATGGCTGAAATTATGTGGATGTACATCAGCTTAAAATCAGCAGCCCTCATTTTCCTTGTGCCTGATGTTCTATGTTTGGCTCCCAAGTGAGGATCTTGTTAATGCTGTAGCAAGCTGGTGACTGGCAGATACACCTGCTTGTCATGGATGATCACCCTATCCTGGGCAAACAAACTAAGCTGCCTGTAGACTCAGCAATCAAGCAATAGTACATATTAATGAGACTCTATAGCATGGACCGCCAGTTAGGATTAAAACGATTTTTACTTTACTGCATATCTCCTTGTTAAGTACATAAAAAAGCAGAATAGCTGTCAAGTTCATATCGCAGATTTAAAAAAAATATATGTTGGTATAGGAAAATCACTGGGACGTTGTAGCCTTCTCTCTTCAACATGCTGTATATTAAACAGCATTTGCAGCTCATATTGTGTTGGCACTCATATACAATTATTACTAATACAACGGGGTGGAAATCATCAGAGGCCCCACGATACGATATTATCACGATACTTAAGTCTCGATACTATCTTATTGTGATTTTAAACATTTTGCGATATGCTGAGTATAGTGATAAGATATACGTATATCAACAATATATCAATAATATTTATTACCTTTTTTCAACTACAAATTATGCAGTTTTTCTGTTTTATCTAATAAGATACAGTTTTCACTCTGTTCATCTCAAAGTTTTCATTCACGTAGATCAGAGGTCAAGAGACCCCTTTGAAAATGGCCATACTAGTTTTTCCTCGCCAAAATTTAGCATAACTTTGGAGCGTTATTTAGCGTTCTTCTCAACCAACTAGTGTGACATGGTTGGTACCAATCGATTTCTTAGGTTTTCTAGTTACATATGATTCCAGGATCTTCACCGGTGGTTAATAAGAAGTTAATAGTTTATATAATAAAAGGTCGATACTTGACGTTCATGTGATGACACAATATTGCCATGCAAAATATTGGGATACTATACTGTATCGATTATATCCCCCACCGCGTCGAGCCCGTCACGCAGCGACAAGTGTCGGGCGTCAGTTTGAGACTTTATGTCATCGGCTTAAGAGTGACCTCTTACACAGTACAGGTAGTCAAATGATCCATTGTTGATATAAAAATATTGATGTGCTTTTTTAAGGTTAGGGAAATATTGTGGTTATGGTTAAATGGACAGTGTGTAGGATTTGGCGACATCTAGTGGTGTGGTTGCAGATTGCAACCAACTGAGTACCCCACCGCTCACTCCTATCTTTCCAAGACTGCGGTAACGTGATAAGCTGAGAACAAAATCGTGTTAACCCCATTCGCCTTGCTCAGAGGCCATCCTTAACATAATAACACTACTTTAGGAGCAACAGAAGTCAGACGGCGGCTGGCAGTACCACGGTTTTGCTCTCTGCGGCTCACGTTACCACAGTTTCTCAAATGTGTCGAAGGAATACAGTGCAGCAACATGGTGGACATGGTGAAGAGGCTCATTCTAAGCAACAAAAACACAATAATTCTTAGTTTCAGCTGATTAAACACTAATGAAGACATAGAATATTATATTCCTTTTTCTGCTAATAGATCTCCCAAAATGCTCACACTGGCCCTTTAACAAAAAGGTAAATGTTAATTACAGGCCTGTGATGAGACGCTCTGGTCTCCTGCCAGCCACTACATGACCTCCATTACTTTCCGCCTTGTAGCATAAGCAGCACACCACTTCTTGCATTGGCAAAGAAAACATTGGCGATAGATGTAAATTGTGTAGTGCTGAATTGTCCATTGGGCTGGACTCGGCTTAGTTCTCAAACCTGGAGATCCTGTTGATCCTAATGGGTTGTCTACACCCAAGAGATGATCCACAGTTAAAAGAAAATACGCTAGAGTGTAATTACTGAGGGAGTCGATGAACAAATTTAATTAAGCATGAACAACAAGCAGCCAGACTGTTGTGGTCCCCCTTTGCTCCACACAACTGATATGGACTTGGTGAAAGAAACACTTTCTGTTTGCAGAGTTACCTTAAATCACTCAATATTTGCCAGATGGTTGAAACCATCTATTAGAAGTAATTAGTTTAAATAGTCCTCTTAGTTAAAAAAAATGGATTCCTGTAGTTCTAGAATGGCGCTCTACCTGTTTTCAAGCTTCGTTGAAAGGTGTAATGTTTACATCCTGAGTGCACTACCAAGGAAATACAATTCTGCATTGAACTCACATCTTTCAGCAACGGCTTACAGTTTTCACCTGTATGTTTCGTGCTGGCTTCGTGTGTTATTGTGTGAGGAGCAGAAAAAAAAATCAAACATACGCCGGCACAGATTCTCATAACCTTTGTGAGCCAATGAAACAGCTGGCAAAGTATAATTATCCTATACATCTGTGCCGCCTATATGTAAAACATTTCCTACGGTAAAATTCATAAGACATACTACTGAGGTTGAACCGGTGTTTGATTTAGGTGCAGGGAGAAATGTTTTCATAATCAGACACAGCTATGCGCCTTGTTGAAAATGAATTACAGATAGATCATTTATATTCAGCTTTTCAACCTCGCCATGGGAATCATGTTAGAAGTCCTTAAAGATGATTCTGCACACACACAAACACGCACACTCAACACCTTGCCTGGGTAATAATGCTTATCAAGCATATGTAATTGCAAGCCTAAACTAAATTTCTCTAGGTGATTCTAATTGGTTTTGTCACTTGTGAGCGATAGCTGACTAATGCTCTTCCGTCAGTACCGACAGTGTCACTCTAACCTACTCCAAGTCAAGACATGTTGCTGTGCTTAGCATTGCAAAAAACAACACTCAGAAGGCAAGATACCAAAGCAAATGGTCTCCTGTGTATTTTCAAAGGAAACAATATCTTAGTATGCATATTTTTCCCTGAAGCAATGTGTGTCCTCTGCTTGTTGTTTTTTGACAGTTTGTGAAAATGTGAGAGGCGTAATCATGCTGCAGTGTGCTATTTTGTTCAAGGTTGGATGAGTAAGAATCCAGAGTTGCTGCCAGACACTTAGTTCCAAATCCCTAAAACTTAGTAAAACAAAACCTTTTTGGATAGACGTCGAGGTCTCCATTTTTTTTATTTTTTTTACAGCAAATGCACTGTCCTCTGTTTCATCTCCAATGCAGGAGGTAAATAGCCATTAATCATAGTTCACAGTGTCTTCCTGCATTGCATTTGAATGGGCTGCTGAGAGCATGCATGCATGAAATAGCTTTTACTCAGACAGTATGTTATGTTACAGTATGTGTAAGGGTGTAAAGGTGAACACATGTTTCAAGTAGATTTAGACACAGACAGACTGGCATATACAGACAAAAACATTGTGTACTATATCTAAGGAAACAAAGAAACAAACAACAACAACAAAATGAAAATATGAGGGCATGTAGAGCACAGGAATGTTCCCAGTAGTCCATTATTGCTCACAGCCCAAGACGCTAATTTTTGTCATGATCCATTTCAAGGGAAATAATTATGCGGTTAATACAATTTAATCCCTGCCGCTGCATCCTCCTCTGAGAAAGAGGCACATGCCAGCCAACATGAAGTTGGGGCTGTTGCCTCATTACATGCAAAGTGCATCACATTAATTGAGTTTAGAGGAACAGAGAGCTAAACCTAGAAGCAAAGACGGCATAAAATTTGGGGCACATGTGATCCAAAGCAACTGGGATTACTGTTGGAAAATACTTTAATGAAAATAGAGATTCATTCTGAGTGCTCGTGAGCTTTGAAGCTATTTATCTCCTATAGATCTGTATAATAACTTGCCTTAAATGATGTCTGTGTGGCTCAGTGGTTAGAGTTTTACTTATGCAGTAACTCTACATAATGATTTCTATCTTAACTTTCTGTCTTGGGTGTTGGTGTAGGTTGGCTTTTTCTTTTAATTAGAGCCAAATATTGTCTATGAATCGTACGGGAACCATGGAAAGTGGTACGTTTTATATCGTTGTAAAAACGTATCGTTACATCCCTAGTAAACACGATATTCTGTGGCATCATACTCTCCACAGTATCATAGTGTGGCTCAGACTCAGAGTTGGTAAACTTTACCTGTTGATACATTTTGAGACATACTGTGTTAACCATTTCAAAACAGTGTTTATACAGATGAAAAAGTGCACCTTTAAACTCCCATAGCAGAAGCACACTATGTGCTCTTCACTTCCCGACTCTAATGTCGGGGTATGATTCACTCGTCTCTTTGAAACGTATTTACTTCAAGGCTTGGACTCTTTATCCATCCCTTCATACTCACTCCCATTTATCCATTTCAGCCTCTGATCAAAACTGCTGCCTTTTTTTGCTCTAATATCACCCTCTAACCCCTCCATGAAAAATGAATACCATTATGCAACTTCGGAATATCATGGGTAATTGCTTTTTGAAAGCTCCCCCTATTTTCTTTCTGTTGTTGATAAACATGTAATGGGCTTATTTTTTTTAGAACCACGTGACCTAAGCCGTGTGACCTTCAGCTGTTGCTTTGCATAGCTGACTAGGGCAGAGAGATCCCTGTAGACCCCCTTCAGGCCTCAGGAGTGCCAGCTGCACACTGGCAAAGAATCAGTCCTACCAGGAAACTGAGCTCCGAGAGCAGATGTATCAGTTTGTGGTCATGTTCGCTCTGCATGTGTGTGGGTCCGACCCGTGCATGCATGTACCGAGAGATGGTGGTGGTTAGGCTGGAAGGAGCAGCGAGCGTTGCTGGGTTACTAATATTATTCCCATCCCAATTTGCTGCTTTTGCACGTTCATTACCACTGCAATTATAACGTTGGTGTGTATAGGAAGCATGGGTAAATGAATTAGGCAGGAGCATGTTTTCGAGTGGGAGTGGATACGGGAAAGTGGAGCAGTCTCTAAACCTTTTAATGAGGGAGAAATTTTGCTGAAGACAGGGCTCTGTTAATGGAATTTGAACTTGATTACAGGATAGCAGACACACACATGCAGTAGAGTCCCTGTCCTCTGAATCCTGCTCTATTTACAGTATTTATCATCAATGCATTGGCGAATACCATCTGTGTAAACTTGAGTTACATTATCTAACATGCCTTATGATGTTAATCCTTTAAATTATATCGCAGTCAATTTGTTGGGCAGAGGGCACAATGTATATTCAGGATGGCTTGCTGCACCTGTTGATAGTCGAGAAGTCAAATTCTTTGTTGGCGGTTGTACGCGCTCGTATTTCAAAAAGGGGGGACAGCGATGGAGAGAGAGGGAGGCTTTATGATTGAAATGATTCCAACTGGGAGAGGAGGCTTTTATGTGAAATTAAATCAGCCACATGGGTGGGAGGAAAAGCAATTAATGACCTTTTTTTTGTTTTTGAAGTTAGAAGTTGGAGAGAGGTTAAAAGTTAGTGCGTTATCTCTCAGTTAATTACTGTCGATGGACAGACTTTGAACTCGAGCGGATTTATCATTGCATAAG
>CAKALG010016955.1:0-26688 GCA_916700815.1 Helicolenus hilgendorfi | reverse complement strand
GTCGTGCAGCAGAAACCACTTTCCTCAGCAACACCTGGATATGACAACATCTGTCACAATTCAATAAACTGACTGACTTCTTGGGCCAGAAAAAGAAATTCTGATTGAAGTATGAAAACACCCAAACAAAAATAATTACAAGGAGCTGGAAGAATTTTAGCAACCTAGTTAGAGTGAAATTTGATCCCGGTGTTTTATACCACTGCTTTGATATGATTCATTCAGTTTGCATGTTTAGAGAATCTGCTGCATTGCTACCCACTCAGGTCAAGTCAATATTATTAACATAGCCCAATATCACAAATTTGTCTCAAGGGGATTTATCCTCTCTATCCTTACACCCTCGATTCAGATAAGGCAAAACTAAAAAAAAACAACTTTAACCCAGATGACAGCCTAAAAACAACAAGTCCTCCAAATTAAAACAACAAAATACATTGTTTGTCCATGCCTTCTTGAACGACTCATGCAGGACGACATCAGTTGTCTCTGCCTTCCAAAACCGTTACAAATCACTGTTGGAAAAATAAATCTGTTTTATGACAGTTTTTATGTGACAATGCTTACGGTTTGGTTGAGTTTATGTTCAAACGCAACCTGTGCACGTTCAGGGAAACATCATGGTTTAGGTTAAAATGACTACTTCGCTAAGGTTAGGGCAGCTTTGTCGTGGTCATGATTTAAAATAACGTTGACTGTCGGTTTGAAAGAGGAAACAAACCATGTGAAAGACCTCCTCCCTCTGCGGACTTTGTGGCGCTATAATGCCGTCCTAATGAATTCCTCCTTTGCTCCCGTCATAATTATTACGGCCGCTTGAGGGCGGTGTCAATTGAACTCATGCCGATTTTGGGCACTTGCTGAAACGTCTGATGTTGTCATTCCCTCTAAAAACACAAAAGCTAGGATTGGGCAATGTATTTTAGAAACTTTTTTGTTATATTTGTTGAAATTCTCTTTACATCCCGACAGCAATCAATAAACCAAATGCTCTGACAAAAGAAAAGAAAAAAAATTGGTATCTGTGGTTGTCGCAGGACTGGAAGAAACTTGTCCAGTCATTTCATTCGGCACGAAATTAACTTTTCTGTCTGCCTGCACGCACTCTGCCCGTGCACTCATTGCGCGTCACCGGAGTCTTCCACAAGCTGCTAGCTTGACAGCTGTTAGTACTAACAATAGCCATGTTCGTTGTTCATTATAATAATTTTGGGGGAGTGGGGAGGCCTGAAAGGATGGGCTGTCAGTGTTGCTGACTTGGCAACTTTCTTGCTTGATTTAGGGACTTTTGGAGCTAGTGCTGCTAGCTACTTTCATTAGAAAAGAGTTGGCAACACTGGGCTTAGTTTTTCGGTTGGATCATTTTAAAAATCTACTGTACTCTTGCTGGTTTCTCCAATGTTACCTACCCAAGCCTTAAATATAAACATTGTCTATTGAAGCATCCTCTTCTATCTTTTCTTTAAACACAAAGTTTCACACTGTCTCATCTTCTCTCTCTCTCTCTCTCTCTCTCTCTTTGTTTCTTTCCATCACACACTCATGAAAAAACACACACAACCAAAATGACAAATGTATATACTATGTCAGAGCACGTTTAGAGAGCTGCCGCAGGTTTCCCTGACAACATTAGAGGCAAATCGATTGTGCTCAGCTCCTCCGAGTGTGAGGATCATGCTCGGTTCAATCACCAATGCACCTGCTGTACAGTATTTATTAGTGATTTCACTGCATGTGGAAGTTCCTCCTGAGCCAAGCACAACCGGCATGCCTGCGGGAAATCATTAAGGCTTGTTTTGCAGGCCGTAAATGTCCACAAGCATCACACACTGTAGGTGAAACAGGGAAACATGCTGCATCGTTTGAGAGCACTGCCATTTCACCACCGTGTCCTCTTCTTCTTCTTCTCTGAGTGAGCTATAGTATTCATGCTGTTACACTGAGAGCAATTTCTGTTGTATTCCTTTGTATTTTTGTTTACAAAATGTGCTGAAACTTGTTTTGTTAAAAAAATCACAATGCTCTTCCGTAACCGCCCGCGGTGCCTGGCTCATTGGTGTGTGTTGCTGCTTCCTGTTCCTTGTGCACCACAGAAGATGCTGCCATATATTTGTGTTCATGATGTAACTGATCAGCATGATGCCTGTGCAGCGCCTTGATGTTGCTAAGCTGTTTGCAGTCTGCTGTCATGTCCTCCAGTGTCATGTGCCTTGTCATTGCAGTCTCTCTCTCAGATCCCGGCTCATTGAGTCTGCTGTCACTGACATCATCGAGCCCTGCTTATAGATGGCTGAGATATTTGAGAAATGTATCCTGCTGCTTATTTTGACACATCAGACTTCAGCTCTGGATTTAAGAGTCTGTTTAAAGAATCAGTCGCGCACAGAGAAGATAAGAATAGACCGTCTTTATTATGCTGACAGGGTTAATTCATCTAAATTATAACGAAGAGACTCTAAATGAAATTACTGCACACACATGCACGTTCGCATCTGGCAAACAAACCCTGCTTTACAAGCCGTACCTATTTTTCCAAGGAGAAAAAGTCTCTGGAGGACAGTGCCTATTAGTGCATGATTGACATTGGTGGAATTTTTTATGTAATCCGTGGAGGGACAAGGACATTGTTATTGCTCGCTTTCCCTGTCATCTGAGTTTAGCGGCGGCTGTGAGTTTTTTCCCCCCTTTTGGTTCAGCTCCCAGGGCCAAATGATTCAGAGATGCTGTCACATGACACAAGATAATGAGTAGAGCGCACTACTGCAGCATGACAGCAAGGAGGTCTGCTCAAATACATTGCGGCAAAGTGCGCCTGAGCATCCAAGGACAATACTTTGTCACTTAAAACGGCTGTATACATTGTGTGCTATTGTGTGTGGGGGGTGCTAGTGTATGTTTTGACTAATATATACAGTCTGTGTGCTGTATGAGCACCTGTATGTACATGTATGTAAAAGTGAAAGGAAGTATATCCTGGCCTTCATAAAAAATGCACTTTAATATACTGCCAAGGTGACCTGTCAGTGCAGGTTCAACTCAAGAGTCAGTGTCCTACATCCATATGAAATGCAAGTTGGATGCACGTTTTATTCTGTTTGATCCACACACCTTAGACATTGTTAGAATTTAAAGATAATGCATTTGAATACTTGGATAATTATCTTCCTGAACTGAATCCGTGAGGACCATGAGTTGCCAGATGTTGCTCTTTAAAACGTCTCATTTTGTCTCAGTGTACTGCGAGATGTGTTGTTTTGAAATTTTTCTCTGACAGCCACAAGAGAGACGATTGTGGCATCAAAGTTCATCTCCAGTGGATTATCAGCTTGCTTTTACAGACTGTTTCATCTGAGATTGCAGTAGTTTAACCTTTCTCTGAAGTATAAAATTGAGGTTGCCATTCTAGGAAATGCATTGTATGACTCCGTTCTCATGTAGGCACCAAATGGTACATTCAATCCTTGCCCTTTTTGAAGACTGCCTGGGCCTTTTTTTGAAAACAGCAGAACTAGGAAGAAGAAGGCTTGCATTGATGGAGAGATTGTTTCGTAAAGCAGACGACAGAAGACAGCTGACTCTTAAAGGAGTAATTTATCAACCCCCCGTAGGAGAAAATAGTTCCCGCAGACCTCAAGAAATCGTCACCTTCAGTCTCTAATAAGGGTCAAGGATCTACACCTCCCATGATGCAACACAATAGTCCAGACGTGACATCATAACTTTGGCTCTCTATAAATTTGTGGTCTCCAAGCATAAACTGCTATAACCCTGATGACATCACTGTGTCATCATCAGGGTTTTTTTTCTCAGATCTGATAAAGCTCCTCCAGAAACAAGCATTTAAAAAAACTGCAGCATCATAATAAAATTTCACATCTCCTTTTTTTTTTCATTTTGTATTTCAAATAAAATATAGAAATTCAATTAAAGATTTTGCATAATATCTACCATATATCTATCTATCTTCGTCCAGGGCTTTTATTGTTTGCCGTCCTGATTTGGACAACAGAGACTCCGTGTTGTTGTTTTGTAAATATAGCCACAACTCAACCTGCTCCGCGCAACTTGATAGGTTGATGTCATTATTCGCGGTACGAAAGATCAGAAAATCAATCTTGCTCTGAAAAAAAATGACGTTGCTTTTTCGCCACGTAATATTCACGTTCTGTAAGAAGGCATTCATGATAAAAATTGTTTGAAAAAATATATTGAAGTGCTGTTAATCACACACAAAGAAAGCCCCCGATGTGTAACAGCCTTAAGGGACACATATACAGGAATGTACTTTGATTAAAACTAGACATTCTGTTGCTGTGTGGGGAAAGACATTACTAACATTAAATAACTAAATCTGAATGTAGCACTAACTTCTTTTGTTGTTTTATTGTAAATCGCAATGGGTCTAAATGGGTGAATTTCACATATACAGAGCAACATTTTGATAGAATTTAACCTCTATGTAGATTCCTAAAGACCGACCACAAAAAAGAAGAGTATCTACGTTACTGTATGATAAAGAGTTATTTTTCATTAACCTATTGTTTATTTGATCAAAAGTTTTAGTATTATTGTTAAATATTAGTTTACATTTATTTTAATTATTTAATTATTGCATACTTTAGAGAGCCACAGGAAGACGCAGGCTGAGGATTCCCTGTGACAGTAATTTGACTTTGACGTAAAGAAATGGTTGAGTGTCCCTTTAATTTATTTTCTCCATCACATGGGCTCTATTTACGATGATTTTAAAGATTTCTGATGTTATTGCCATCTAATTTCATGCAGCTCAAGTTATATAATTTAGTATGCAATAACCTTTTTAATCTTTAATATGCCTGCCTTTTTCCAGCCGATCTCTTGGGCGAAATAACGGCCTAAATATAGCAACAAAAATCATCATAATAGGCATATTTCTATGAACTGTGACTACAATAGAGTAAAGTACTGGCTCAGCAGGAGAAGGCCACTCGTCACGGTGTTGTTTCTGTATTTGCTAACGCTCCACTAAGCCTTCAGACAGACTATTGGCCCATGTTCTCATAAATGTACTATACATGTCTGTGTTCAGCATCTTAGTCTTTTGCAGTGCAGAAAGAGCAGGGGAAAGATCAGTCTGGCCACTCATGTGTATTCAGGCAGAAGGAACAACAGCCGGGTGCATTCTGTAGCGACTACAGCGACTTCTATCTTCCTCTCCGCATTTAGAAAGACCATGCAGAATTAACCTGCCTGCTCCAGAGGCGAGCAAATCTGCCGCTCTCACATTCCTGTGCAAGCACCAACGCAAACATTATACACACACACACACACACACACACACACAGTCGTTTATGGCACAGCGTGAGTACAACACATGCACACAGCACGCGCACTCTGCATAAGTCCCCATCATGAATATAGATAGTAATGAGCTTTTCCTGTGTATCTGGGTTCATGCTGCTGAGAAGGGATTGTCCCTTATGGCGGCGGTGGCACTGTCACCAAATGAAGATATGCGGTTCATCTAAAATTGAATATCACCCTGGCTCGGATCCATAATTCATTATCTAAGTGAAGACGTGACTCTCATGAAGTGGATGAGATTTAAAGGCTCAGTGGGAGGGGCTGATATAGAACAACGGCCCACACCAGGTGCCCTCATTCAGACGGCAGCTGAGATCACTCCCTCTGTCTCTCACACATCCCTTTGAGAGGTGAAGTTCAAGGCTTGTCATTCCAGGAGGTTATCTCTATCTTCTAAAGAGCTGCCATTCAGTACTTATGCTAATGAGCACGAGCGAGCACTTAAAGGCTTTTAATTTGTGCTGTTTGACACCCTGCCATAGGTGATATGTCTAATATATAAGCAGTGCAATGGTAAGCAAAAGAAACATGCAGGAGTGTCAGAGTTTGCTTTTATTTGCATGTATTAAGGCAGGCAACGAATCAAAATTAATGTGGCTTTCCATGATTCTCACAGTACTTGTAATGCGAGTAAATACAAGATAATGTAGATGTATTCTGCCACATTATGTAACAAGAGTCTACAACCGTGCTGCAGGCTCTGTGTGGCTGAACTTAGGCACAGTGGTGCTTTGAGCTAAATACTAACATGAGCGTGCTAACACACTCACAGTGACAAATGCTAATAGGGCTGCAACTAATGATTATTCTCATTGTCGATTAATTTGTCAATAATTTTCTTGTTTAATCGATTAGTTGTTTGGTCTATAACATGTCAGAAAATGGTGAAAAATGTCTTATTAGTGTTTAAGCTCAAGATGACGTCCTCAAATGTCTTGTTTGGCCACAACTCAAAGATATTCAGTTTACTGTCATAGAGGAGTAAAGAAACCAGAAAATATTCACATTTAAGAAGCTGGAATCAGATAATTGGGCTTTTTTTTCTTAAAAAATAACTCAAGTCCATTAATCGATTATCAAAATAGTTGGCAATTAATTTGATAAGTGGCAACTAATCGACAATATTCAGAGCATTAATATAGCATCAAACAACTAATGTCTATGTAAAGATATAGAGGAGTAACATCTACCTGAGCAGAGAATGAAGTCACTCTCCCTCTGTCTGTGTTGTAATCCAAGCTTCTCTGTGCTTTATCGACATCACCGGGCCGGCCGCGTGTGTTTTTAGTGCATGTTAGTGCATGTAAGTGTGCCCCACTGGCTAGCTAACGTCCGCCGCTTTGCACTGCTCTCATATGACGGTTACAGTTGATACGGCGTAGCGCCTGACATGACGTAACACCGACCCTCCTGTTCCCCCCAAGGTTAACACTGTTAGCTCTGTTGTAGTAGTTTTTGCTGTTAGCTGCAAGCCGCCGGCTCAGCTTGTCGCCATGTTGAGAGCATGCGGAGGCAATAGAAATGCTCCCAATCTCACATTTTGTACCTTTAAATTAAAAAATCTCCATTTGCATACGTGGTTATTGAGTCTGCTATAATCTTTTATAATCTGTTAAATGTACTGGGGTAGGTTACTATTTGTTTGCACATTTACTGCTATTGAAGTATCTCATTCATTTTGGAGTAGTGTTGTCGGACCATGGTTCATTTACAGCAAGTTAAATGGAGTAATCCACCCGACTGTAACTGTAACTCAGAGGTTTTTCTCTCGACCTGTAGTAGCAGCTGCATCCAGTTGAATAATGAATAATTCAAGCGGTACACAAGGCCCCTTTTAATTTAGATATTCAGAGCAGCTATGTTTACTGCGTCATCCCTTTCACAGTCAGCACTTTTTTTTCATTTTGTGTTATGCTCTCAGTGTGGGGAGGGATGAGAGGAAGACAATGAGATGAAAGAGGAGAACATGAGGAAGCATTTACGTTGCAGCAAAGTAGAAAGAGCGCGTCTGTGTGTGTGTGCGAGTGAATGAACGCTCGCTTGCAGCTCTCAGGTAGATTGTTGTTGAGATGTGTTCCCTGAACATCTGCTCTCTGATGTCACCGTGACCTCACGAAACAAACAGGAAAGCAGCCAGGGTGTTAGCATCACGCTGCTCATGCAATCCCCAGCATCGCTGTAGCATATCATCAGGCTTTCACTGTTGGACGCCGTAATTGATAGACCTACCCCCAATTAGAATAGTAATTATACCTGCTGTTTTGTTGATGCCATCTAACTCCAGGGGGGTCAAAGGCGATGTTTTGTCTTTACAACTCACCTTACAAATTACCATAATCATGGTATTTACTACTCTGTACAATTCAATAAATACACATTACTGCCAGCCTACAACATAAATTAATGATGTAAGTTTTAGGACCAAGTTATCTGTAATTATTTGTGATTTTTTTGCATGTAACATCAGATTGGAGCTGCCTGAGTAAATGAGGTTAGAGATCGTAGTAGCCAAAGGTGGAGTCAGAAGGACTTCTGCCTTTGTGAGCATTCACCTCTCACCGCAGGACATGTCAGTCTGCACTCACAGCTTTAATTATCCAGAAAGATGGGTTTGCTGCCCACTCAGGCTCGAGCAGGAGACAGGTGACGTACGTACGGGTAGACGCAGGCGATCCAGAAAACACGCAACGCTAACCCACCACCCACCTCTCAACATGGATCCCGTGTCAAAAGGATGACTGGACAAGTAAACACTGCGGCCCTTTTTTATTGCCTTGTATCCTCAGTGAACATTTGTACATGTAAAAACTGTCCAGTTTCATTTTCAGCAGGCCTAAAGAAAGCCAAGATGACTCATGTGGAGACTGTTTGCACTTAATGGTCTGAGGCCACGCACTGTGGCGTACTTTTCCTGTTCTGAATCAGCCCTTTTACCAGGGAATATTTTGGACTGTCATTATTTTGGGGAACATAAAGAAAAAGCCTGTCCTGTGAATAATTGATAACTAGCCGGAGATGGCTCCCAGTCAATAGTTTGTTTAAAAGTGAACTTGCTGAATGTCTAAACAGCCTAGTGTTGTGCACAAACGTACTAGGGGTGGGAATCACCGGAGGCCCCATGACACGTTATTATCACGATACTTAAGTCACGATACAGTCTTGTTCCAATTTTAGACATTTTGCGATATGCTGAGTATTGCCATGAGATATATTGTGATGAATTGCGACTTTTTTCAACTTCAAATTTTGCAGTTTGTCAACATCTGTTTTATCTAATAAGATACAGTTTTCACTTTGTTCATCTCAGAGTTTCCATTCACATATCTTGAGGTCAGAGGTCAAGGGACCCTTTCGAATATGACCATACTAGTTTTTCCTCGCCAAAATTGAATGTGACTTTGTGTTTTGCATTTTTCCCGACAGGCTAAAATTACATGGTTGGTACCAATCGATTCCTTAGGCTTTGTAGTTTCATACGATACCATTATTTCCACTCCAACTTTAAGACTTAGCCGATACAACCTCTGGAAGACAGAATAGTAGCCGGGCCCGCCGGCGGGCCATCAGATTGTTAAGAGGTTAGTTCATATAATGAAAGATCAATACTTGACGTTAATTTATGGATAAATTATTGCCACACAAAATATTGCAATACTATGTTGTATTGATTTTTTCCCCCAACCCCTAATACATACTATGTCATCTTTTGCACAGAGAAAAGTGCCCTGGACAGCACTGGAAAAGACAGAATTATCACATCCTGTGTGGGAGAGCGCTTGAAAGTTTCTCATTTTCTTCCCTCTTTGTGGGGAATCATCATACATTTCCAAATAGAAAAAAACTGTGTCCTCTGCCTGCCAGAGCTCTCATCATGACAAATAGTCTTGGCAAAGCCTTTGGCCCCATAATTAACACCAGTCCAATGAGGAGCCATCTCTGCCTACGACCTGACGGGCCTGTGCCCACATCGGCCTCACACATCAGGACCAATGTGTCAGAGCAAATCTCCATTCGCACGCATTTCATGCCCTTACAACTCTCTGACCTGCCTATGCTCCCATGGGTGTTGCCAGACGTACGGTTTGCACCAAATTTCATGAACTGCTACATCAGTACGGTGACCATCATTATCACTTTCACTCCCCATAATATGTTGACATTATAACATGTGTTTAAAGGCAGGTTATTTATTTTCCCATCAAAAAAAGATAAGGTAAATTTCACCTAGTACGTCTTTTAGTTGTTCCAGGCAGAAAACCACCATGTTGTTGTTAAATCAGCCATATCCTCCACCGCTGCACTGCCTCTTGTGACAGAGTGCCTCTTTAGTATGGAGGTGGGAATGGACAAAGGGGACTCGGGAACTGAGGGCTCAGCAAGATTTGTCACATTTTGACACTCGCTTTGCTCCAGTAACCCGTGTCACACTAGGTCAACGTAATCCACCCCATTTCTGCAGGGAGATATTTCCCGGAGCAGATAGGATGATAGAGGTCGATGTGCAGCTGGTGTCTCTATGTGTGAACCGAAACTACACAGGTAGCAAGATCTGGCACTCGGGTGAAGTCACACCTCGCAGATGTGGCGCTTACGTGTTAGGAGATGTCAAAACAGATGGGTTAACTGGTTATTTACGCTCACAACAACTCATCTCTGCCATCAGCATCCATTTCTGACCTTACCCTTCACCAGCTCACACGTCCACACCTGGACCGCTCACACAGGAAGCTGCAATACTGCAAAAGTAACTTTGAGAAGCCGTCTCAACTCCATACTGCGTGGCATTATCACCTCCCCTTGGGATGCTCTGATTAACTATTCCCGACCACAGAGATTTATGTGCTGCTTCTTTTACATAATTCCTTATCTCTGCCACTATGAATAATTCATGTGAAACTGGAGAAGTGAGAAGACATTGAGCTAGAGAAGGCTGGGAGAGGAGCGAGGACATCTTGCCTCATCTTTGTTGTAAGTTTGTGACCTGAAGTAAATAACGGGGTTTATAATTACACCACTTTTCAACTGGAAAAAAAACATGTCTGGGTCAGTCCTGAAATTAAATCATGGCAGTGTGTGTGTTAAATACTTGATATCATTGACTAGTAAGTAACTAGTACTTAGTATAGTATACAGATTGCTTTGATTCATTCATTTGAGTAACCATGCTCAAAATAATGGGTAATCGTGGAAGCCAATGGGCACCATTTAAAGCATGTTTTTGTCATGTTTCTGCTCTCAGTGACTCAGGTCACAGTCACGTGTCGTCTTTTACCTCCCTTTCCCATTATGCACTGCTACACTTTCATTAAACGGCATCAGCATTTTGTGCTTAGCAGCACATATTGCCTATCGTGCCCCTGAGCAAGTCACTGAACTCTTACTACTCAAACAAAAAAGTCCAGTGAGCCCAGTGTGGAACAAGCCTCTAAACTTTCTTTCAACTGCATCTTCCTCAACGTGATAGTGTCACAATCATGTGAGCTAATTATGGCACATTGGTTATGTGACAACAAGTGGTTATATATGAGTAGAAGATCGTATCCCATATCAGTGTTTAAAGACTCGACTGTCTGCTACGACCGGCAAAGCGAGGGTCAAATTACCGTTGGAAACAGCCTATTACGTCTATTGGCTACTTTTTTTTTTTACCTTGCTAACTGGTCTACTTGTTCTATATGATGGTTAGTTAAGACACGCATTACAGAACTGTCCTTAAAAACATTTTTATAACTTGTAAATTATTTAGTTTGGACAAAGGTGTGCAAAAAATAAAAATCAGATGTAGAAATGATTATGAAAGTCCGTCAAAGTTAATGCGATAATAACGCGTTAATGCAATGCCACAAATTTCTTTAATGCATTAACGCAACTTGTGATTTTTAATTAACCTCTTAAAAATTCGACGGGCTGCCAATCTTTCGGATGTGGACCTTGAGTTGAGATTTTTTTCGATCAAGAATTACCTTTCTACAATTCGAGAATGTGACTCAACTGATGCGAGTCAAGTCCATTGACAGAGTTGCTTTTGTGTACTGGATAAACTGGTAAAACTGTCACATCAACTTGCTTCATGCTAACAGGACGAGGTCTTGTGTCCCCTGAGCCATTCTCATTCAAATATGCTTACTTATTTTGTGTAATATATTCAAAGGAGTTTTGGTGAAGACTTTTTTTCTCTATGAAATCAATTCAAAATCCTGGCTGTCAGAAAAATAGCCAAATAATTTTGGGTTGGAGCTAAGCTTCTTTCTTTTTTTTTACCTTTATGCATTTTCAATCTCAACCTCTAAATCTTTCACACAAACTCCTTTTCTCTCTGTGAGCCTCTCTCTTCTCCTCCTGCTTTATTTTCCATTTTCCATTCCTCTCCTGCCTTGAAAGTCATTGATTCAGCAACCTACCAGAGAAAATGTCTTTGCAAAAAGACTTGAAGGGTTGGTAGGGACCTTGAGGGCCTATTCATACATATACAATGACAGAAGGTTCGCTAAGGTCTCCTGGGTTTAATGTGTTTGTGTTTAATCCCCTCAATTTATGCAGACCATGAATAGCTTCCAAAGTAAACTGCTTATTGTGCCTGTTGTTTGCTGTTTGATTTTGTGCTAATAAAGATGTAAAGTGCTTGCCTTGTGCTCCCGGTTCAGCTTTTTACACACATGTCAGAAAAACGGTTAAAAAAGACGAGTTTGTTCAGGTATAACAGTTTGGAATGGGATCCACTTGGAGGTATATTTGCCACACTTGACATTAGGAATGTCACGCTGTTGACATTTTCCCACCGGTTAAAAAACTTGAGCTTTCACTGTGGGGCTGTCTGGCCCCGCTGCGCCGCACCGTGCGATTGCCTCATTAACGTTATGGTTCCCTTATAGTATTGGGTTAAAATCCAAAATATTGCCAATTAGTCTCTTTTTGCTTTGACACAAAATCCTCCACCATCATCTTGTCTGTCAACTCTCTCTTGTCCCATGAGTGAAATCGGACTCCTGCTACACTTTGTAATGTGCAGACACTTTCACTTTCAGTTTGTAGCGTCCATCCTCTGACTGTGTATTGATAACACAGTGCTAATATGCAAAAAATAACTAAATGGGTTTTATTTCTTTAAAAAAAAAAGCAAAACGATGGAGATGGAGGCGGTGGGCAAGTAATGTAATCAGTGTACGGCCGGACACTGCGTAACACCGGTCATTTATTTATTGAAGATTTGCCACCATAGCTAAACATTTTGAATCGGGTTTAAAGCTATACTAACATCTTTTCTATTTTGAAATACATCTTATAGGTTCAATCATGAAAAGAAGAGAAAAGAGACTCTCATTCTCATCATTGAGATGCAATGGATTCATTCAATATTTGCTCAGATGAAACTGGAAGTCATAAAAAGTGCAGGGTGAAAAGGTCTCTAACAGCAGAAAGCACAGGAGGTATATAAATTATATCATGCACAAGATGATGTACAATCAGCAGCTGTTTTTCTTTTTATAAAATCCTAGGTGAGGAAATATTTCTTAAATGTTGAGCTTTAGCTCAAACCATAAACCCTGTTAATTGAAATTCTATGTTGATTTTTAGCAACAGTAATTCAGTAATAGTTCATTAAGAGCCTCTGCTTCATCTCTTGTATGCATAGAGCCTAAGCCTTCAAATAAGAATCAAAGCTTAGGTGAATTAGTTTGATTTTTATATTTTTATATGGCATATCTATGCCATATGTATTTTAGGAGTGAACAACTTGGTCTCTTTTAGTCTTATTTGTCTAGCTTTTTCTTTTTGAATAAGACATTTTAATATTTCTGATTAGACTCTTACATCCTGTACTGAATTCCAATTAATGAAAATTAATTATTTGATATCAAACAGATCACAACTGTTCACAAAAAAACGCAGTTTTTGTGCAATAAAGTGAGGCAAAGTTTCTGTTGGCCATTTATAATAGAACAAAACAGTTTTCTACTAGAATACAGTGAATATTCTTGCTATTTGAATGCATCCAAATGTCCACAAAAATGTCTTACACTGAAGCCACACTAGATGTAGATGCTCTGCTAAGATGTGTGCATTATTGGGTCATGTGTATTCTTTATGTATAGTAGTGGTTTTAATCCAAATTAAATTTAAAAAAATGCTTAAAGAGGAAGGTAAACATTTTGGGAAATGTGCTTATTTGCTTTCTTGCTGTGAGGTGTTGATTTTGTTCATTTTTGATCCAGCCATGCTTGCTGTTTCCCCCTGTTTCCAGAATTTATGCTGAGCTAAGTTAGCCGGCTTTAGCTTTATATTTTGCGTACAGACATGTGGTATCAGTCGTCATATCTGACTTCTCATCAGCCCAGTAATGTGTGTCTGTGTGTTATCTTGAGTAACTGGGACACTGCTGTTGATTTTTCACTTGAAAAAGTGTGTTTTTGTTGTTGTTTGTTTGTTTTGTCTGAATTAATAATTCATCTAGTGGTGTCTTTATGAATAGAGATGTCGACATTTTGAGAGTAAAAGGAGAGATGTGGTTTGGTTGAATGATAAAACACAGCTTAAACAGAATAATAGATATCCTAAACTTCCATGCAGTGAACAGTGAGCTGCCTGAGCTCTCTGTGTGAGTCGGGATGATGCGTCTCTGCTGTCGGAGGAGCCATTATTTGATTAAGCAAAATCAATAAACACATGATTATTTATTAGTTAATCTATGTGAATAGATAATGGACTGTTAAGTGGACATAATGTACTTCCTTTAGTCACATACATCATGCCGCTGACTGTGTTCATTCTGTTCAGTTTTTGCACTCCAGTTGAGAGTTAACTGACCTCAGTTGAAGTCTAGTGTATTTAAAAAGTAATGATGCAAGTGCAGACTTTAATTCGGATGAAATTCATCCCAGGGAGATTAGATTGAAGGCCGGTATCTCCAGATATCAGTGTCATCCTTAGTGTGATGAAGAGACAAAACGGTGTGACCTTTGACCCATCGACCCAAAGGCACAAATGAGATACAGCTGGAAAGGATGTGACATGTGATGTGGCTGCGTATAAGCTGAGGTTTAGGCTCCACAGAGGGTTAGAGATCCGCACTTATTTAATGCTACACTCCAACGTTGACATATGGTCTTCCTTGAGCTGATTGAGCTGGTTGATGGAGCTGTCCAGGGTCCTGACCTTTGGTGCTCTCTGAACTCTCCTCAAAGACTTTATAAGCTGAGCCGCACAAAGCACACCGCTATTTGAACCGCCTGAACCTCTGACCAAACTGTATTCAGCCCGGTTGCATTGTGGGTAATGTAGGCGCAAGGTTTTGACAAGGGAGAAAAATGTTCTGGTTCTGCTTTATCGATTTTTATCCTTTTATAAATGTCCAACGTTATAGGAGTACATGGTTAACATGTTAAACATTATACCTGCTTAGCATTGCATTGTCTTTTTGAGCATGTTAGCACATTAGCATTTAGCTTGGCTGTGCCAAAGTATAGTCTCACAGAGCTGCTAGCATGGCTGTAGACTCTTAGTCTTGTTTAAGAAACCGATTTTGATAATGTTGTTTTGTATATTTGGTAACTATGAGTCACACAACTTATCATTGGACTGTTTATAAGGAAATTGGAAACAGCCTCAGTCAGACATCACCCCAATGTAGGCAAGGTAATTGAAAATAGTCAATAAAGCTTGGTGTTTTGTTGAAAAGTTTTCAATTTGATGGATTTGCATTAAAACTCACACTGGTCTAGACCTCACTGTGTGTGCATTCTCAGAGTCAGGAATTGTTGTCCTGTCCCTCTGGTCTGCTGCTAAGTCTGAATTTGCATCCCCGCTCTGGACCACAATGCTCTTTGAAAGAGAAAGAGAAAGAGAAAGAAAGTGTACCTTTATTAGTCCCTCGAGGGGAAATTCAATTTTTTCCACTCTGGTGTTATTTTTACACATTACACACACACACACACTCACACACTCACACACACACACACACACACATGCCTGAAATACACACATATGCATTATGCACAAACACGACCTTAGTGGAACGATGTCAGAGTGACGGAGCTGCCCATGGACAGGCGCCCTGAGCAGTTTGGGGTTCACTGCCTTGCTCGAGGAATCCTCGGCAGTGGTCAGGAGGTCAACTGGCACCTCTCTAACTACCAGTCCAAAATCAGGCTCAACCCTACATGAACCTGCAGAGTTTCTCTCCAAGCCCGATCAGAGTCCAAACCATGGCAGCAGTTTTGTTAATAAAGGTGTGTGCCTCCATCTGAGTGCGTCGTGGCAATGAGGAAGAGCAAACAGTCTTTTGACCACAGTGAAAATGTTGTTTTTTAAAGGCTAAATGCCAACAAATGTGGATTGAAGCAGAATATTTTGTTACATAAAAACATGTGAATTTTGGAAGTGATTTTTATTATTAATTTTTTCAATACATTTTTTTCTTTTGGACTTTACAACGCTTTGGAGTTATTGGAAATGTTTTATTTTTATCATATGATCCTATGCAGCCACCACTGAAATTCTACAAATAGTGTAATAATATTAGTGTAGCCTCATCGTTATCTGCACAGTTGCAGAAATACCGTGTTGAAACAGAATGAATAGACATGCAAAAAAAAAAAAAAAAAAAACAGTGCAGCATTCAAGTGTTGATTTAGATTCAAATGTCAAAGTTATGAATGAAGCTTCAAACTATTCGTTGCAGCCCTAAAATAGAAATGGTATAACATTTCTGGAAATAGGCGTGAATCCGACACAATTCAAGCCTGGGGGAATTTTGAGAAATTACAGCTCGGGCCAAGAATCAAAGCTTTAGTCCAACTTGGTCCATATGGGGACTTGAACCGGCAACTTACAGCTTCCCAAGTCCCCACACACAGAGCTACTGCCGCCCCAAGCTGTATATTTGAATTTGCGGACAAACAACAAAGAGGGGTATTCCTGGCAGAGCAGCAACGCCACCGATCTTGTAAGAAAGGCCTCTGTGGTGCTGCCTCCTTGGAGCATTGTTCCTATTAATCAGAAAGCCATTTGTGATGCCGCATTAAACCCTCGGATGTCTAAAATGTGACAAATGATGATTACCTGGGGGAAATCGATGATGATCACCACACTATTAATGGTCCCTCTGCAGGAACAGCATCCATCGACGTACAATTCCAGCAAGATTCAGCGGCAGAGAAGGAGCTCTAATTTAGAACTAGCTTTGTGTCAGGTGATTCGCTTAATCACTGCAGTTTGAGGAAGGGCCCCTGGAAAAAAGAAAAAAAGAAAAGCTTGCATCTGCTAACTCATGCCTCTTTTGACATCAAACAGACTAAACAAAAAGAAAACAAAACCTGCATTGTCTTATCCAGCCAGTGTGAATACAATCGCTCTGTTCTGTGAGAGCAGCCGGTGAGTCAGACTGTGTAGTATTGAATTGCAGATACAGAGAGAGAGAGAGAGAGAAACAGGAGGGGAGGAAATACATGATAGTGTATGGATGCTGTATTATAGTTTCTTCAGGGTCAAAAACATACTCACTCAACACTTACTGCCCTTGGCCTCTCTCGGGTCAACGAGGGACAATGAGCTCAGTGGCATTGACTGCCACGTCTCTGCAGCCATGTGTCACTCTCCAGGGGATTAAATCCATATGTCACCTGTAATTTATGGTCTGCTTCTTGCATGTTCCCACACATGAATAAGTTATCATATGAGTGCGGCTGGCGCTTTGAGTTGGTTAGATAAGAGCTTTAATGTTTCTGTGTGTGTGTGTGTGTGTGTAAGACCAGGTGTGTACAGCGCTCAAGAGCCAGGGGGTTGCATTTACTTATGCATGAGGCAGCGGTTTTCCAGCTGATCACTGATATGATTTGCCATGTGAGATCGCTCCTGAGATATGTCTCACTGCAAAAGTCATAATGGATTAAAAAAAGAAAAGACCCTTACAGTGAAAACATCTGTGTGTGTGTGTGTGTTTTGTTCGCAGAATACAGTTGCACCTTTTTCAACATATTTAGTTTGTTTGCTCAAGACTTTTTGTTTCTTTTCTTTATTTCATTTGATTCAGCTGTTGTCGCTGATATCTGTGGATATCAACCTTCTTGACCTCAAGCACTTCTTTTGTTTATTTCAGATATGGGGATGGCTATTTGCAGTGTCGTCCCTGCTTTATTTATAGATTTGTGAAACTAGTGCTGAAACAATTAGTTTTAATGATTGCTAGATAAATGTTATCGTCAACAATTCTGATTATTTGTTTAAAGGAACAGTGTGTAACTGACCCGTTGAGTTACCCTAGTTATCGCAGTCTTGGAAAGGGGGGAGTGAGTGGAGGGGTACTTATTCGGTTGCAATCTGCAACCACACCACTAGATGTCAGCAAATCCTACACACTGTACCTTTAAATCTGGATTCATTTTTAGGCCACACTGAGCAGAGTGACAAGCTGTAAACAAGTTGATATGGAGTTGTGTTTCTGTCCACCTGATGAATGTAATTCCAATATTCTCTCTCCTTTAAGTCTATTTTTGGTCTCCACCAAATCCTGAGGAAAATATCTCGCTCTTTAGCTGGTAAATGCTCCACTATTATATGTTCACCAGCTGATGCTGTCTGTTAGGTGCTGGACAGGTGGCGTATCAGAGCTTTTTGCTCAAAACGTTTGCTGTAAGGTTGGGTACCATGAAACCAAAACAATGGGCTTAAAGACACAGAGTTGAGTGACAAATCTTGGTGGCTTCTCAAATATACATTTTTTCACTGCACATTGATCATCTTTGCGTTTCGGACTGTCTGTTGGACAGAACAAGTAAGGTCAAGACGTCCCGTTGGGCTCTGAATTTGTGATAGGGATTTGTTTCCTACTATTTTTGGACATTTAATAGACTAAATGAGTAACAAATAAAAAAAATAAAGAATAAACAGCAGTAAGGAATAAGTGTTCCAAAGTGTTGTCAATTTGTATCTTTAATTAGAGATCTCTGAATACTAACACAAATAGCTGAACAGGTTAGATTTTCTATGTTTTTTCACATTAATCAAAAGGCAAAAGAGGGTTGTTTGACCACTCAGAGCCACCGTCCGTACAAACTTCATCATCCAAAATGGCTTGACAACCATTCACTTCGTCTCCCAGTACAAAGTACTTTACGATAAAGGAATGAAAGTAATTTACTCACCAAAATGCATTGTGTGTATTCTTGAGGATTGATTTGCCAATTTTTTTTTACATTTTGAAACCTGCATTGTTTACATCCGTGTTTTTTTCTTGCTAGCAGTTTTCTTCTTCCTTGCCTTTGCTGGCGCATTGTTGCATGGTGCATTGTTGCATGGTGCATTACCGGCGCCACCTGTAGATCAGTGGAATAAAATGAAACCATTGAATGAGGAATTGGGGAATGTGTATTGCATCAAAACACTGCTTCATATAGCCCTACTAGTGGTCAAAAATGTCACAGGGTACCTTTTAATAATAATAGAAAATAATAAATTGTTAATGAAAATCATTGATAGTTGCAGTCCTAATTAAAACCATGAGTGTGATGGTTAAATTGCAGTCTAAATAGCTTAGCATCTGGGTGTGTGTTCTTGTTATTCTGTCGCTGAACAGAAGTGAGTGGCTGAACACCAATGAGGTGGTGGTGGAGGTGTTAAAGAGGTTAGGAGAGTCTCATTGTCCTTCCGCAAAGCAATCACAGGGCCAGAAGAAGATTGTGTATGTGTGTGTGGAGGAGACGGAGAGAGGAGAGAGTGTGTGTGAATTTACAGTATGTGTTTGTGTGTGTGTGACAAAGGGAAAGAGCTGGAGAGAGGAGGAGATAAAGAGAGAAATAGGTATAAGAGAGAGGGAGGAGATGAGGGGATGGTGAGAACGAAGGAAGAGAGGTGGCAGGCAATAAAGCGCCCCATCAATCTGGTAAATGAGTGTCCTTCCAGCAGAGGGTACTCCGAGCAATGCAGCCTGCTTCGTGTTCATCAGTCACAGGTTTAGCACTCACCCGCGCTATCTCCCCCTCCGCTCCAACACTTCCTTATCGAAAGAAAGTAGCAACTGAACAAATGCTTCGAGTACGGGTCACTCTGCCAATTAGACCCCATTTACTTATAATATGAACTTGTCCATGTGCTACCTTGAATGATAACACCAGGATTAGTTAGTGAGGTGTTTGCCTCAATTACCACCCCATGCAAATGACTTTTAGTCCATTTGTATGTCTTCATTATGATACTTAGGTGTTGTGGCTTCTGTCGACTCCAGTCTGGCTACAAGCATAAACAATCCTTTAAAATCTGTTTATATCTGCATGGATTCTGCAAGGGCAATTTATTTTGTTGCCAGTGCTGAAAAGTATGGTAGTTGACATTGTTTTTGTGAAAATACTGCATGTATAATACTGTGACTTCAATGAAATAATATCCTTTTTTTTTTTTTTTTTTTACAGTGATTCTGTTAATTGTGCCCTAGTTCAGAGATTACACTGATTCTCCAGTAAAGGTGTTATTTGGATCAAACTGCTGATGATAAAGCTGCACTAATCAATATTTTGATTAACATGGATTCAATTACTATGTGTAATGTGAAATGCAGGTCGCTTGGTGACGAACCCAATTATCACCCGACTCTGCGCATCCTCCCAGTTCTACTGAGTGTTTTAGCACCTTTTAGCTAATTGTTTTGGTTTCAAAGTCTGAGACTTTGCCATTTTGGTTTACTCTCACTGCCCTCTTCAACCAGTTTTCAGCCACAGCGGTTCGTTTTTTTCAGCAAACAAACATGCTACCTTCTCAGCACCAAACAGCAGAAACATAAAGTTAAAGACAAGCTGGTGATCATAGCGGAGCATTTAGCAGCTAAAGAGACACATATTTCCGTAAGGAGTTGGTGGAGAAACTAGAGGTAAAAGTGATTGAATAGTGATCTTACATTCATCAGGTGACCAGAAATGTGTCTCCAAATAAATTATAATGTTGCTCTGTATTTGCTGGACTTGCTGGCACCTTGGTCACTCTCCTTTTAGCTCTGTTTTTGGTCTCCACCAGAAATATCTGTCTCTTTAGCTGCTAAATGCTCATGTTCACCGCTTAGTCGCTAACTTTGTCTGTCTGCTGTCTGGCGCAGAGCAGGCAGTTAACAGTGGGTTTTTAAAGCTTTTTTGCTTAAACCGATGCCTGTTGTGGCTGAAAACGGTTCAATGAGAGCAGTGAGAGTAAATTAAAACAGTAAAGTTGAGGGCCAGAAAACCAAAACACTTTTTCACATTGCCATGAGCTGAGAGGAACTGCAGAGTCGGGTAATAATTATCTGTAAGTTCATCAATTCAAGCGACCCCTTTCACATACATGTAGTCATGTGATCCATTGTAAATATAAGTATATTGATTATAGCTACTTTAAAGGAACAGTGTGAAGGATCCGTCGGTATCTAGCGGCGAGGTTGCAGATTACAACTTCTCCCATGTGCAAAGCAAGTAGGATTGCTACGGTGGCCGACGCAAAAACGTGAATGGCCATCTCGAGTCAGTTGTTGTAAGAGTAAAGTGTGTGTGTACGTGGGAAGTGAGTGGTGAAGCAAGAGATAGAGAGTGAGCAACGTTATCGACTGTGGTCCAAGCAGGAATAGTTTAGGTTTATCCGTTCTGGGCTACTGTTGAAACATGGCGGTGCAACATGGCGGACTCAGTGGAGAGGGGACCTGCTCCCTATGTAGATATAAACGGCTCATTCTAAGGTAACAAAAATACATCTATTCTTTCTATTTCTATTCTTTTCAGGTGATTATACACTAAAGAAAACATACTTATTAATATTATTATATTACATTTCTGCTAATAGATCCCCCTAAATGTTACACACTGGTCTTTAAGGAATGAAATGATAATGGCAATGAAACAGTGAATACTATTTGCCTCCATGATTTTGGTAGATCTCAACATGTTAGCAGGGATCTTAACCATCCAGCACTCAGACCATGAAATTATCCCGGAAGAGTTTTGATTGTTCTGTATGTCAACACAGATCAGCTACGAAGGGAACAGAAGGCACTCAAATGTGGCCACAGATGGACAACTTTTATGAAAACTGAAATCTCTGAGGAGCTTCGGAGGCACATTTGGATCCTTCTTAATGACATTCTACGCTAAATAAAACGTTCTGCATATTTGGAAGCTTTTGTAATTTATTTTTGTTCGGAGCGAAGTAGAAGGCTGTTGTCAAGGCCGAGCTTTGATGGTGGAATTGCTTTGTGGCGATATGATGTTCAGAGCTTAAAGCGAGCCAAGCAGTTTGTCATTGTTGTCACGAGTATTGTGACTCGACCACAGAATCCCATGGCTGTTAGTGGTGGTGACAATGTGAGAATCAGTAATACACTTCTGAGATGAATGTTTAGACTCTATTCTGTGCTCACACAATGATGTGAACGTTTGATAGAGTCATAGAGAAAGAAATCATACACAGATTAGAGTTTAATGAATGGGGGATGCTGCTGTTCATGCCTGCAGGTTTTTTGTGTTTTTATATCAGCTTTCTGTAAATATAAAATATCTACTGGAAGTTGATCGTTGTTTGGTAGTTTATTGTGCTCTGTCTCAACAATTTCAACCGTTATATGTTTTCTGTCTTTTCTTTTACCACTGATGTAACAAAAACGAATGTACTTATCAGTACACAAAACCTGAATGAATGTTTCAGAAATCTAATTTTCTGTATTCCTGGGGAAATATTACTTTAAAAATGCCCTACGGGGAAGTCCAGTGAATAATAAGAGATTTGTTTACCAAGTAATTTGAACAAACCTGATATGGCGTTCTCTCTGTCCAAAAATAAGTTGGACTGTTCCCAAACAACAAAATAAAGAATAAACAGCAGAAAGGAGTAATTGTTCCAAATTGTTCTTAATTTGTATCTTTAATTGGAGGTCTCTGAATAATAAAACAAATGGCTGTTAAACAAGTGAAAATTATCTTTGTAGTAGTTGCGCACTTAAAGCTTCAGTAGGCAAACATTTTTTGGCATCATTGGGCAAAAAATCCATAATAACATTTCAGCATATTGTAATTCAAGTGTTCTGAGAGAAAACTGGACTGCACCTCCTCATGGCTCTGTTTTCAGGCTTTAAAAAATCTACTAAACTTTGACCAATCACTGGTCATTTCATTGAGAGAGCGTTCCCATTGGTTGTGTGACCGGTACTTGGCGTTCCTTCACCAGATTTCACAATGGTGGCGGCGTCACAAACTTTCTCATTTAAAGCTAAACCGTACACTACAAAATGATTCTTAAAACATTTGAAGCGAGAAATAGGCATTAACGTAACATAATATTGATTCATATTTGATCAGCGCTGCCTAGTTTGACCGTTTGGCTGGAGTTAGCGAGTAATTGACAGCCGGCTCTAATAGACGACAGCTGGACAGCGGACCTCAGATCAGCTCTCACTGGTTCTTTTCCTCCAGTCTGTAAAATCTTGCAGATGCCGTTAGGAGCACCGGAGGACACAGAGGCACATGATTTTTTCAGGTTACCTGTTTCATGTACTACTGGATATAGTGACCGTTTCATATATCTATATATCTATAACTTTTTTTAATCATATTTGCTCCAATCTTGCCTAATTCAGCTTTAATAGTAAGCAAATTGAAGGAAAAATGATATAATAAAAATAGAACAATTGAAAAGTAAGATTAAAACACGAACAAGAGCTCACTGCTTTGATTTAACACAAAATATACACACTTATCAAGGCCTCCTATAGCTCATATGCTACACAAAGTTTTGTTATTATTCAGATATCCAACAAAATGCAAAACCATAAACAGACACTCTAATCATCAGTATACATCTTCTGCCTGGTAGTGAACCTCCACCAGCAGCTTTAACTGTAGACAAATGTAAAACTGCAACAGCAGCGACTTGCCGACCTGACACTGACCTATAAAGGTTGCACTGATGGGTGTTCATCGAGGATCAAACAAAACTTCTTCAGTCACTTAGTGACGTCAACTCATGCAGATGTCTGGGCTCGCTCAAAACGTTTCACTGATAACAGTAATTTACTGGATGCTGTGATTGCTTTTAACAATTGCTGTGATCCTGTGGCCCATGACACACCTATCCACAGCCAACAGTGTCTATGTCTGTGCAGTGTAGCAGGCTCAGGGAGACAAGAATACCCAGGGGATGGGCCCAGCTCAACGCTCTGTCCTACAGCATTGAACAGACCCACAGGGATGGAGTCTCACTTCCCCTCGGCTTTTCTTTTTAAAGCTGCCGCACTGTACCATCTGGCTGCAGATGGAGCTAGAGAAACCTGCCCTTTGCTTTGGTCCCTTTAGCTTCTGTTATATCTTAAAGGTGCTCTATATGATATCCAGAGCATTAATATAGCAGCAAACAACTATTTGCTATGAAAACATATAGAGGAGTAATGTCTACCTGAGCAGAGAATGAAGTTGCTCAGCCTGCCAGCTGCTGTCAATCAAACACAGACACGCCCCTCCAGCCAGCTTAGACGAAAAGGATAATTTCTGATATTTTTTCAAAGACCTTTTTTTCTTCCTTTAGATAATTAAAAAAAACTATTAACAGTACATTTAAACAAATGTGTTGATATTATTTTCAACTGCAAAAAAGGATGACAAAATGGACTATAGCTTTTTGTCAATAAACATACATGACGTTCTAACTAAAAAATTAAGCCACTGATTTCATTGCATCTATACTCAAGGCTAATCTAGCTAACTGTAACCCTATAACTCTTGCCCTTCATGATGGCCTTGACAGCTTCAGTGAGCTGACTCTTAGTTAAACTGCACTGCTCAAAATGCTCTGATCTCAGGTGGCTGTCAAACACAGTTTTCTTCGTTTTTAATAAAATCAGCCAGGCTACACTCTTTGATTGCCTAAGGTGGCAGAATTACTGAAATGATTGCTTGACTAGAGATTTCTTTTGGCCAGAAGAATTTTTGCGCCTTTGGCCAGTGCCGTTGCCATAGTAACAGCCCGTAGACTTATGGGAAATGTAGTAATGGGCATATCAATCTAACTGAAATGCAATTTCTCAGGAATAGTGAAAAAGAGTTGGAATATTAGCATATATACAGTATATATGTATAGCAGGTGGTCATAACATAACCTTCTAATGTGGTTTGAATGGAAAAACAATCCTTTTTAGTTCAGCAATCCATTATCTTTAAAAGTATAATAGCCTTGACAATGGGGAAAAATACTTTCAGAACCAGTGGCATCCCCTGTATTGTACTTTATATTCTTGACTATGGATTTAAGTCTGACTGTTGAGTGAAAGCCTAATTATTTTATGCTTTTATTCTATTCTATTCTTAAAGCTTTGATCATAAACGCCTTTTCTTTCATAATGAAACAACTCTCCCCTTCATCACTGGGGAAGTTAAATATGTAGATGCTCTACTGTACTATAATCCCAGTGTGTTGGCAAGCACATCATGAGCTGTGAATAAATATATATATAAATGAGAATGAAGATGAGTCAAGCTGGTGTGTGACACAGTTTGGATTTGCAGGCTCGTTCTTCTGCTGTTACCAATGTGTCTATCTACGGAAATCTACAACGCTACAGAAAAACTATGTGACCTTGGATACATTGATATGTTGGATAACATACCTGCTTCTTGAAAGAAGAAATGTTAAAAAAAGCTGTGTACCATAGTCTTAACCTCCAGCTGCTTGAAGCTCAAAATATAGCATCTAAAACCCACAGCAAGATGTTCTATTTCCATTTTGCTTGCTCCATAGGCTTAGCCACTCATCACAGTTGCAAGATGACAGCACAGTCAAGGATAAATTAGTCTGACACCGCACTGGCTAAACGCTGCCCATCATGCCCGGTCTCGGTTGCTGCCGTTGATCCACGTTTACTCTGCTTCATGTCCCTTGGTGTCAAGCACGCATGGGATCACAGACCAGCTGGAGAGCACTGACTGATGAGCTTTGTCAGCGGTGAGATGGCAGTGGCGGCAATGGAAGTACTCCCAGCACTCTCCCAAGATGGAGCTACAGTGCGTCATCTGTGAGACACGCACTGGCGAGGCAGAGTATTCAGTGTTTACCTCCAGTCCATCATCACTGCACAAGCTGCCTGCTGACAGGTGTCTACAGGGCGTACTAGATAATATCTGAGAATATGTGGAAAATGATGGCTAAAGCTTCTGCCAGTCAGGGCTCCCACTGTCAGATTTGATCAGACAAATTCCCAAATCCCTCTTTTTGCTACGACACCTCCCATTAGATGATGTGCTAGCTACAGACTTTGCAGCAAGTTGGGCAAGGTGCTT
Source organism: Helicolenus hilgendorfi (assembly GCA_916700815.1). Lineage (NCBI taxonomy): Eukaryota > Metazoa > Chordata > Actinopteri > Perciformes > Sebastidae > Helicolenus > Helicolenus hilgendorfi. The sequence continues at coordinate 1,075 of CAKALG010016955.1, read as the reverse complement.
GATGACTGGGAAGCTTACCACGACACTGGCCAATGACAGGGAGCTGGTGGAATATGTTAACCAGATGTTCATTATGACACGACAGCCAAGAGCTGGATCTGGTAGCCCTCACAGTAAAACAGATTAATAATTTGACCAAGTATGTAGTCGTTTCCACAGGCTGCATTAACGCAGTCATTGATGGGCTGGACATGATCGCCCTTCAACACAAGGACAGAGCGTGTGAAAGAAAGAGAGAGAGAGAGTGAAAATATGCACTAACTTTGACAGCTGCATCCTCCAAACATCTTCTCTCTGGTACAGAAGATGAGGCATGTATATGCCTAAAAGGAGAGCCATGCTGAGCCATGGCCTTGCTCATTGTGCTCCTCTCTAGCCCCTAAACTGTCCTAGTCCCAGCCCAGCTGGCAGAGTGACCAATGCTCCCTCTGCTGAATCTCCATAGTCCTAAGGGTCCTACAGTATCACCAGCCTGCTGTCACAGCTGGTGAATAAAATGGCCTTTGGCAGTGACTCTGTTCAAAATTACTTTTTGTGTCTGCTGCTCAGGAAATGTTCCTATTAGTTTACAGTGTTTTCGTAATGAATGTGCTACATTAGTTGCTCTATCTGAAGTATCCTCTTGCTCATTGAATTATCAGTTATCTGATATATACCACAATTGTATTTGTGCTCAACTCCGCTGGCACGATTCTCTTCCAGAATTCAGGCTTTGTCCGAAATCATTTACTAACTCACTACTCCCTACTCACCCTCCAGGGAGTTCTATGTATAGGACTATATAGTGAGTTCATCTGCAAAAAAAACAAAACACTTTTGGACATTACTCAGGTTATTTTCTCTGCACTGTTAATTATCCATCCATTCCTCCATCCATTTTTTTCTGCTTTTGCGGGGCTTGGTCGCGGGGGCAGCAGGCTTAGCAGAGAATTCCAGACTTCCTTCTCCTCAGCAACATTTTCCTCGCTCTTCCTGGGGGACCCCGAGGCGTTCCCAGGCCAGATGAGATACAGTATATAATCTCTCCAGCGTGTTCTGGGTCTACCCAGGGGCTTCTTACCAGTTGGACGTCCCC